>JTDE01004169.1:48569-65262 GCA_014338405.1 Paragonimus skrjabini miyazakii
GATAACTGTGCTAGAATCGTAGACTCGCGTCTCCGACACACAGCACACATCAATACCCAGACTTGAGAGAGTATTTGCCAGATCAGCTTGCTGACCGACTTTGCGGAGAGTGCGGACATTGAAGGCGCCAATGTTTACCAGTTGTCTTGGCCTCGGAAAACAATTATCGCCCGAAGGCACACGGAAGGCAGAAGGCATGGGGGGTAAAATAGTAGGAGAAAGTTGTGTTGGATGAATATTGTCACTGTCAAGAGAACGATAACTTCCGATACGTCCCGGTCATTTATGTAGCAGAAGGGGGTTGACTTGAGGGACTCCACCCCGAGTCTCTGACTCAAGAGTCTGACCTGAGAGACAATAGGATATAGGGTTTTATTGGGAGGACCCCACCCGGAGTCAATGACTCAAGAGTCTGACTCACTTGGCAGTGAGGGGCTTGCCTAGCCCGAGGGCGCAGTGAATAAGACAATGATGTCTCATTCTGAGCACTGCTGCGCGCCGTGGATGTACACGAAGCTATATCAGGCTTTTGCGATATATCAGATGTTTTTCGACCGTATTGCATAATACGCCGGCGGTCACGGTCAACCGTTGGGCGATCGGAGTGCTCTTTGTTTGAGGGTACCTTTTTTAACCCCCTTCTTCCTGATACGGAATACAGCACTACCGCAACTATAAAAATAGTTTTACGGTATACCCATAGGTTCGTACCTCACTGCCTAAGCACTCCTACGCAGTCAGTAGTGTGACATACAATCCTATGAGTGTAACTGCTTTTCGTCTGACTGCTCCCCTTTGGCCTGTCTGACAAGGTTGCACCTGGAAGGACCGGAGTCTTAGTCAGCATAGCCCGCCGGATCAAAACAGCACACAAGCCCCACTACCTCGCCAAGGTAGCAGTATAGGTCAGGCGTTGGTATGTAAACAGCTAGCAAAACAGTCCAGTACCATTCTATAAAGTTCGCTGTCAATGGCCTAAGACTATTTGGACTGTCTCCATCGGATACTTAGAAGAACTCAGGGAGTTCTTCGTTCACGCCGTTGACTTCACTTAAGACCTTGTCTCATTTATATTTGTGGGGGTAATGAAATGGGCTCTGGGACAACCCAAGATTCCAGGGTCATATTGGGTGAATGACGTTTTTGTAGTATCACACAGCGCCCGAAGTTTATTTGATACCAGAATGCCAACTGGAGACTGGTGGTAAATGGCACATCAAACGGTTAAGGTATAATTAGCCATACCTGACGTCAAAAATGCCATGCGTTAGCATAAGGGTACTGGAATGATTGTCAACTAGGCATAAAAAGCGACTTGTTTACGCCTACTACTTGGGTGGGGGGCAGATAGTCCGAAGCTAGCAGATATAAACTGTCACTGACATATGTCAAGGAATGAATTAGCACGATCATCAGTAGTATCGACAGAAGAAAAGTTGAAAAGGGCAATATATTTGTGTCTTTTATCTTGAGTTATGAAGTCATAGCGACCCAACAGAGCTTTCGAGGTTTTGTGATTGTCAGAACGGATTCCGCCTAAATTGTTTGACCTGTCATCAGTCGCTTACTGTAAAACTAAGGTTTGGTTAGTCTAACTTTTGTGTCCGAAGATTCTATAGAGCGGCCTTAGACAGTTGCTGTGTTTTGAGTCGAAATTCTGACGCAGTCGCTGTGAAGGCCTAACGGAAATGCTGAGAAACTCCAACCTTATAGTGCGCTCATCAAGAAGAATTCAGAGGCTCAGCTCCTTTGTCGATGGCTCTTCTGACTCGCCCTCAGATCAAGCTGTTGAAAGCGCAAAAAACTCTTGGTGATGTTACAAGTTTCAGCGAGACTTTTTGACTACGGGAAATACTGTAGTTTAAACAGCGACACCCGTGCTGACATAAGTTAGCTTCAGAAATGCGTTCCAATGGAGGCAATATCATCATCATACTTTTCTGTCTGACAACCACTTTTTATACGGTGTATAAATAAGATAAAAGTTTTCCCTGGTGTTAAGATAGAATACCTGAAAAGTCGGGATAATACCTAGATCTTTTGACATCGTGGCATAATCTAGTACTATATAACTGCTTAACCTGGATTCAAAAGTGAAATATTTCCCGTAAAAAAATGTTGCATTTAGATCTGGAATTTATCACGTACTCTAAGCGTGCCTAATCATCTTATTTCGGTTTACGATCTAGGTGGTCCATATAAAATCCGCAGTTACTTTTGTTTACTGGCGACGTGTATGTTTTCAGTTCACGGTGGACAATTAATATCGGAAACATTGAACCATTAAATGAAAAATTCCTCGGTTTTTTTCTTTTCTTAGCAGTTGGTTTTTGTCTTCAACAAAATGTTTCGCTCAGTTCTCACAAACTCCAAACATGTGACGAAACTCGACAGACAAACACATTCTCTAAAGTGGCGTTTGTAAATAAGGGAGTATTGACTAACAGTAAACATCAGTACGTGGCACGGAAATGATCAGAAAGTGAAGAAAATTATGAGCCCAACAACCAGTTTAAGAGCTAACTAAGAAAGACATCATCTGCTTACAGTGACCGTACAGCTAGGGCTCGTTTCTTGGGAATCAACCTCAACACTCATTGTTCTAACCAATGAGGACATCATAGTTACGCTCTATGACATTTTCATCCTAACTTGCGCTGAACTCAACCGAGTCTTATCCACTGATTAGTCCAACCAGAATAGTGTCCGAATGGTTTCACGTTCTTTTTACGTCAGTTTGTTGAAACGACCTCAACAGTAAGTCGAAATACCCCTATACCTAACAAACTTACAAGCCTCCTGCAACAGTTTTTTTTCCAGGCAGCTACTGCTTTAATTTAGTACTCAATTAGCCGACAGCTTATTGGATGAAACTGAATAGTGACAGTCGACATTACCGAATTTTGTCTAATAAAGCGTGGTACCGAGTCACACTGTTCTCACTTGACACTCATCAATATCGTCATTTCAGGGGCTTGTTCCAGTTTACCTGCATTCTTTTATACTACATTTATCCAAGTTCTTTGGTGATTGGGTTCATATAGCTTCCATTTATGGAGCCGTCATGACGTTGTGTGTTGTGACAAACGCCAGATGGTTTACTTGGATCTGCGGACTGTAAAAGCAGGTATCCATCCTCCCAATTGTTGATACATTAGATTAGATTTTTTCTCCGTCAGTTACTCTAAGTATTTCCAGTTTTTTCATTCAAACACTTCAGTCAAACACTCATCCGGGTTAAACTTAGTTCAACATATTCGTAGTTAACGTTTTCTCTCATTGTCAGTTTTCAGGCACTTAAAATGGCAAAAACCCAGGCAAAAAGTAACCATTGTATTTCCGACACATAGGTTAATTAATGGGAGATCAACAGAGTATACAAATATCGCTAGTCGGCACAAGAGATGAATATTTCCTTCCTTGGTGTTGAAATCAATTTTAGGCTTGGTAAATTAGATTGCGTAGCAAACTGAATACTTGTATGTCCCAAACCGTTCCACATGTATTTATTGAGGTTCAGATCTAGTGAACCTGTCAGTTACAAAAAGGTTCCTACTGTAATAGTCCTTTCGAAGGCGTGAATTATTTCCGCTTGGTGTGAGACGAAATTTTCCTCTGTATCTTAGATTGTGGGTATTCAATCTCATTCAATGTTCGCATGGATATTGCTAAACGATGTTACATGTACGTCGTAAGTTCATGTGTAAAGTGGTTAATTTTGTCACTCTCAACCGTTATTTGTCTTTTCTGCAAGCTATCTTTTTTGAGTATCCACCTCTACCAGAACGCGATTGACAGCCTAATCTCTCATAATGTCCGATCCACGTTTCCAACCTCATTACATTCGCCTTTAAATTTTGGACAAGCCAAAGTCTCAGTAATCCACCCTTCCACGTTCCAATAGTCTAGCGTGTCAGTTGTACTTTCAGTTGAATGTCGATTGACTACCCACATCGCCTAAGCATTTGACAGTCATTTGAACGCCAGATTTTTAGTTCACGTTCGGGGTAGTGTTCCATTGAGTTACTGACACTCTCAGTTTAATAGGTGATTATCCGAAATGAGGAAACTACGGAAAATAAATCATGAATGTGTGATCAAGTCGTGACGACAAACTTGGCCTGTTTTGGGGATGATGAGTGTTTCATTGTAGTCCTGGAGGTGTAATGATTGCGACAGACTATTGGACACACAAGGGTTGGGATACAGCAGTGAGAGAACGCAAAGCTCATGCTTTCTAGAGTAACATCTGAATTCTGATCATACGTGTCAAAGAATCAAAGTGATGAACAAGTAGTTTCGGTAACCCCTTATCAGATAATCACATACACAACAGTGATACTAGTATGAAACCATTCAATATTTTATATGTAATTTCGTAACATAAGATAGCAAGATATCCAGTTTTCGTGTCATTCTGATATTATTACCTCGCAACACGTTGAGAGTTTTCCAAAATCCATTTTGACTTTTCGAAGTAATCGAAAAAGTTGCGAGGTTGTCTGCGACACTGCCAGTGGGATCACACCAATTTTCCACGTCAAACACAACACAAACGAGGCCTGGGTCACTTAAGATATTAAGAACTTCATGGCACATGCATCCAGTAAATCGGTTACGCGCGTAGGTGACCAACAATTACAGTTTCGGACAAACACAACCAGTCACGCAAGATTACATCTACTTTCGCCACGAAAGGTGGTCGGGCATTGAGTGAATTTGAAAATACCCAAATGGTGACTTTTAAGTACACGAGTTTGAACGTACAGGAAAGTTCCACATGCTTTCGGAGATAAAAGCGTTCCGCCCTTGATCTTTTGAAGCGCCCATCTTTACAGGTGAGTGAAGAAAACGAGGACGACCATCAGATTTATCTTAGCGAGGTAGGGGCAAAACCTACAAACTGGTGTTCATTGCAAAGAGTTCTCAGTAGTAAAGGAAATCATGCTTGTACTTGTCAGTTCGACAATAATGACCAGATAAGCATTGAAATGCTGTTACTGGTTTTACTGCTGAAAGGCAAGAAACTCAATTTTTTTTCAGTAACAAACAAATTCGGTACAGTCTGACTGGAGCAGTCTCAAGTCACCAATGGACAACATAGTGTTTACTTTAATACTTGAGGATGAAATGATATTTAGGCAGAACAGTCTGAATGCATGGAAGTAGCACAGGTATGATTATAGAGGAAGAATGATGTACTTTGTTAAGAAACCCGATGGTGGGTAACCGCTGATGAGTTTGGAAAGCACTTACAGTTATGAGCACGAGTCAACTAGTCATACTGGATGAGGAAGAAAATTTCAGTTTTTATTTCAGCACTTTACACAGGTTTTATTGCCAACGAGAGTAAGTTTTCAACAAAACAATTTCCCCATACGTGTGTCCAACTTTGCCAAATAGTTTCTTTTGCTTCACACAATACATATATTGCACTGATCATTCTGCAATCCCGACCTAACCCCAAATAATACTCTCTGGGTATTATTTGCACACCAGGTATATAAATATGTTGGGTTGCGGGTCTCTATAACTGAGTTGGAAGCCGCTTTATTACAAGGGTAATGTAACCTGAACTCAATTGTGCTCGAGTTCCCTGTCAAAAGTATGCAAAAGCACTGCACAAAGATTTTCCATAAAGTTATTCCCTGATAGTTACTACCGAGGAACCTCTCAAGATAAGCTTACAGTTTTATCTCACCTGTTTTTTGATCTTCATGAATATTCTAAAAATACAAACAGTCCTGTTGCACTTTAGATACCGGCATTTTGACTTCAGAATTAGGTACTTTGGGTTCATAAATAAAAGCACGAATTCCGGATGGAGTTATAATTTCGTCGCAAAGTATTAGTTAACCAACTTAAAAGTACAGTGTATGCAATGAACAGAATTAGGGCCTCGCACTAGTTAGTGTTATTGGTCATAGAAACCAATACGAACATGAACCCCTTATTGTTGGAGAGCAGTTCGAGGACTATTACGCAATTACGTAACTAATCTGGCGCCCAGATCACGGGAGCTCTTTAGATCAGCTAGTTTGACCTTTGGGCATGGCACCCATTGGGCTAAACCGACGTCGAAACGGTCGCTGTCCGATTAAATAGTCTAGGTGCCTTTTCACACAGCCGGTCTGTTCAAGTGTTGCAGTTGCACAGGTTAAAGGTTAAACAGGCTGGTTCCATACACTCCTGTGATGTGGATATCAGGTGTGTGTTATATTTCTGCTGTGCCTTGTGACTACTGACAGTGACCAGTGATACACACTAGTGTTATATTACTTATCATGTTTTTAGGTAATTTGATAATTTGTAACTGTACTAACCTCAGGAAGAGTTATTGTTTGGAAGCAGCTAACCAATTTTGCATGACTGAACAATGGTTCCACCGGGAAAAGTTGCTGATTGGGGGATTACACTAAAGTATTTCAAACTAGTCCGAATCACTAGCCAGAAGATGATAACGGAAAAGTGGACGGATGAGGGCCTACATAAACATGTTCAAGTGTCCAGAGGTGAGACTTGGAGATGTCTTCCAGGTGACGTTTATTCTGATGTTGGTAAGTTGGTATGATCACACCGATCTCAGGTATCCCAATGACAAGTTAACCTATATGCAACATTTCATAGAATTACATCCATTTAGTCATAGTGGCCATAAGCCTGACTGGGTCTCGAGGCTCGGCCCCTCCCCCCCAAAAAGTTGGCATAGACTGACGCAAGAAATAAATATAAAAATTCTTAAAGACAGTAAACAGAAGAAATAGAAATGTCGTGGTTGTTAGCGCGCTACTAACTGGAACACACTGTCACTTCAGATGTTTCTAATTAGCGATTTGAGCGATCACGAGGTTCTCAACCAGGTGGGCATCAGCTAACCTTTATTCTCAAAGAAATACTTAAGACCTACATGTTATGTGGCCACGGCGTTGTTTGACCAATTCGCTATCTCATCAACTAATGTCTGGTGCGGTAAACGCTCAGATGGCCTGTACAGTACGTTACCCAACCATCACAGTCTGTAAAACATAATAATCTCACTAAGTAACTCTGACTCCCGACCTCTCCGAAATACGTGTTATCGAACTACCTGGTTGATTTTGCGAATATCCAATTGATGTGAACCAACTGGCGCAGTCAACGATGGACAGATACAACAAGCTTGCTGATATCATTCCGCGACCAGGCTGCTTTTTCGAACCATATATCAAAACAGAACATATGTAAACATTAGGTACCTTCCCGATTAACAAAAATGGGGTGTAATTTCCATACAAGACAATCTACAACAGAAGGACGCCTCCTGTAACTGACTGTCATATGACCAATTTATATTTGCGGTTGAGATACACATGGTGGTTTCTATGTGATGCAATGCTTCTGCCTGTATTGAAATGCAGTATGCGAAATATGGAGACCGGAAAGTACACACATTTGCGGCGGTCTTCCATTATTTTCATTGCGTTGTGTCCGGACACCAAAACACACCACCTATCTGTTTCTCGTCGGGATAAAGACCACCAAGTTGAGCATTCAATTAACCGGCTAGCATGATGACCTTTGAGCGTCTAGTCTCCATCATAGGATCGACGGGAGCATCTGAACAATTGTCTGTTAGGGGGTGCGCAGATATGGGATCAAAAGACTTAAAACGAAGTACTGTGTCTGACAACGCGAACGTGTCTGTTCACTGAGATCAAATCGAACAGGTTTTACTTTGATTCGGAACTAATGGGAGTATCTCAAACCAAATTCCAACAAAAATGCACGGTCATATTTGACGCCTTTCATGAGATATGAACTTCATGTTCGTTTGAATATTATTCTTTACACCCCTGCTTCACTCAAGATTACAATCGTATATAACCAGGGAAACATATTTGCCGATCTTTCCAAGTCGGAGATTGGAGATAATACAAGTGTCATTCATGGATAGATGACTTTGTCTTCTTTGCTGTCTCGTTCTTTCTTATCATTTCAAAACTGGCTAGAGTTTAGAATATTTAGCAAGGACATTGACCCAAAATGTTTGTGGTCCCTGACAGAACAACTGGCAGTAAGCTACCTTATTTGTTTGACAGCACGAATTCCTGGTGACGTTATCCACAAACCAAGTCAAGATTATGGCTCTGGAGCAATAGGTTCAGTTCACAGCTTCACAGATGAAACTATTCAGGGTTATGGTGAGTCATTTCAACGTGAAGCCATAGGTGACGGTTACTCTTGTCATGTAAGTCAGTCGGTCAGTCAATCCGATTCCACCTACACCATAAACAGATTTGCCAAGTTTGTATACGACCCCAGATTCGACGTTACATTTGACCCGTGGTACAGGCGAGGACAGAACGTATTCACGGTCAAATTTTCCCCTTACAGTGAAGTTTGTAAGGTCAGGTTTCTACTCTGGAAGTTGGGCTATATATTAGTAAGAAAAGTGAAGCTGTTAACGGATATCTCTGGGGTTCAGTCGGCCATAACTAACCCACTGCGATAGTGTCTCAGCCTGAGAAAGAGCAGAGCGAAGTTTGTTTGCCAGTACGGTCAACCATGAATGCGAGTGGTCAAAGCTAAGATTTAAGAAGGAGAATCAATTCAAATGTCTCATTTTTATATGGGACTTCTGACCTCCCCGTGATGCAGGCATCCACATCCTCTTATTCGAAAACCCGTAACAGGATTCTGATGTCAGTCTATGTGCACTGATATCAGAATGACGACGTAAGCTAAATTACAAACACGACATTGGAACTGCAGAGCGTGGGCTTCCGTCGATGGCACGTAACACTATGCATGCTGTCCATTCAATGCCACCGGTAACTAATCATAGGCTTATTGATGTGATATTAACAAACGGCCTACCGTTAACTGAAATTGTGACGATTTGCATTATGCTCGCCACTGTCCGTTCAAACAGCACATCAACCAGAAGTGGAATTAAGTAATTAGTCAAAGAGAACACGAAAAAGATCACCGTCGGTCCGGCACACTGTCTACGTTCAGCAGACCAAACACAAGCCAGATCGAGCGGCTGATCAAGAAAAGTTCTACGTAGTTGACATCCATTTTGTTTATGTCCGAGCCCGACTTTGCCAGCATCAGTGGTACGCTGACGCACTTGCACAGCTTTCGACTACACACTTCTTCCTCTGTGTACTTGGGAGCATACTGACAAACCAGTTTTACGGACGACGAAAATGACGACCCAGAAGGTATCTGCTGACATCTTGTGTCTTATTGGCTAGCTATGGTTTGCCACTCCTGTCTAGGACACATTCGATGGGACGTGGTGCCTGATTAACTAATCAAACTTGGATCTACCCGGTCTAGACTAAATCAGTGGTATTGGGCTGGCGGAGTGTTTTCTGAACCAGCCGTGCCACTGTATTTATGTTGATGATGATCGCTTTGACGTACCACTTCAAGTAACGACCTAACATGTCCAACCCCACCCACCAGAAGTTTGCAACAACTATCTAGAATAATCTTACTGGATCGTCACCTTGGTTACGCGCTCAATCTTTTGACACAAAACAGAGAATCAGAAGAGACGTGGCAACACCGTTAATTGGAAGAGCACGTCAAAATTAGACCGAAACGGTTAGGACGAAACGATTACCACACATGGAAGCCAGACAGAGCGAATCAAATGGAACGGTCATATATGGCAGTCAGAGCATCAGAACAAATCACGTTACGGGGGTATCGGAAAGCAACGCGAGAAAACAATCTAGATAGCACACAAGCGTTCGATCGGACGGCTGCAATCTGATTGGCTGAGTGGAACCATACCATCACCGACGACCATAACATCCGAACTGGGCCGGCCGATCGATATGGCGTGATGCGTCCTGGCTCTTCCGTTAGGGGATACGCCTCCTAACACATCTCGATTTGAGCACGGCGAAACAAAGCCTACCATGCTTGAGGCCTGATGGGATACCTGTTTTACTGTTCAGACGACCGATTACTTGTGTATCATTGATCACCGCTGACAACAAATTAGATTCCCCGGAACAAGCCGAAATCCCTTAGCCAGTTAACTATTCTGAGTGGATTACATTGATCGTTGTGAACGAAACGAGGTGCACATTTGTGCTGGTTTCTCCACAAGTCTTAATGTGTCGTAATTCAGCTGGAGTTTCTAATATTTGGTCGAAATATTTGTTCAACACACTGGTGGTCGCCGACACAACAGGACCGCAGTGAGATTCCCACTTCGGCTTAGATACGAAGTTCAGCCTTAGCGTCACCGGAGCCTCTGAAGGCGAGACGCCTTGATAACCAGTAGTTTGGAGGTGCGCTCAAGTGAACAACAATGACAGAATCGTAGGTTAGCGTCTTCATGGCACACTACACAGGAAGCGTCAGCATTGAAACAATACTCACCAAAGCAACGTTCTGACATGCCTGTCTCAGGATATGGATGTCAAAAGTACTACTTTTTACAATTTCTTTGAATACAGATGGCAGCATCCATTCAAAGATGCAGAAGAAGGAGAAAGTTAGAGAGCAGAATAGAATGAAAATATTGGGAGTGTCGGGACGAAGGTGACCTCAGATATTTTCCGGTAGTCTACCCTATAGAAGGGGTTGACTTTTGAAATCCCATCCTAAATCTCTGACTCAAAAATTAGCCGTACGAATCAACAGGAGGTACGGGTGCCTTGGGGATCCTACCCGGAGCCAATGATAGTTTAAGTGACTCAACAAGAGAGGTTTGCCTGACCCAGGGCTACAGTGAACAAACCATTGATTTATGGTCATTTCTGCGTGTAGTAGCTGTAAAAAAAGCCGTACCAGTTTTCTGAATTATATCGAAAGTTTTCAGACCGTATTGAATAGCACGCCATTGATCACTGGGTGCAGTTTTTGAGGGCACCGTTCTCAACCCCCTATGTTTATTTGGGAGACAGAATAGTCGCAACCAAAAAATGTTCTGCTGTTTGATCACAGGATTACGTATCACAGTCTAAGTATCTTTTCTAAGTCACTACAACCCTCTAGCTGTAACTGCTTTTCGTTCCAGTGCCTGAGTTTGGCCTGTTTGACATGATTGTACTGCGATGTGTTATAACCGTATTCAGCATGGTTCCCCGAATCTGTGCTGTGCATAAGCCTGACTGTCAAGACAGTGTCGCAGAAATGGTTTATAATAGACAGTATCTATTCAGCATTCAGTTGATCTTACTGCCCACATGATGCATACTGAATGAGAAATCAAGTTCGTTATGCTTAGAAAGCTGATGGGATGGGAGTAACGGCACATAGGTATTAAAAATTGCGTTGGTGGTATTCATATAAATTGCTTTGCTCCACCCATAAGGTATTATATATTTTAATGAGCAAGACCACAAAAAAAACAGGTGAAAGTGTTTCCTGTTGGTTCAAAAAATCTAAAGGGCGACGTGGCCTTTACCTATTTAATAAGTAATAGCCTTTTCTACTCTAGGCACGAAACCAGGCGTCGTTTACTAGTGTTTACACGGATTTGTTCGGATTCCAGATGTATTATACTACATATTAATACACATGGCCGTATGCATGACACTGGGGTTTCGTACTTCTTACCTGAAACTGTCCCTTTCACGAGCCATCGCAAATTTGCTTCGTAATTGCCGAGGCAGCTTCTTTAATGAGTTTGGGCCCGTGGTTTTGATTCTATAAATTGTCGTTCGTAGTCCAGGTTACATCTCGACTGAGGTAGTTGGTCTCAGTACAGAGTGACATGGATCTTCGTGACAGTGCAAAAATTCTTCCCAGCTATCTCCAATTAGAGATGCTTAGGACTTAACTGGGTCGTAGTTACTCCTATCACGACCGAATTAATATAGACATTTAACTACGTTTACAGCTGAGTAATGGACAAGCTGTACTTAAATCGAATGCGTTGTTAACTGCATCGACTAAAAATTATAAGGAATGTTGATATACAAAAATGATAGCTCTCTTTAACAAATTTAGGATGCGCATCGTCACCACTGCAACAGCAATGGAGGCTAGGCGCAATTATGAAAACTCAGTTTGAGCTTAAATGCTTAGTACCAGGAAAATGGTTAGGGAATGATATAACTCAAAACTATAATCCACTAAGAGGTGTAAATGGTTTCACGTTACACACTTTTATACAATCTTGATTTCATCATACTCACAAGGTGTCAACATCTACTGACCCCGTCCAGTTTCGCTCCGGAATGAAAGACCACTACGAATATGTTACCACAGTCAGCAGTGAGTTCGAAAAAAAAAGAATTTTCAAGTATTTGTGAAGTAATCCGTTGGTAAATTACTAGTACTTGTCCTCACTCATTAAACTGTTTACAGTAAGATTTTACTTCAGAAACTTACTTCAACTCTAAACACTGTACCTCATGAATAGGACAGGCATTTCAATGAATGCGATTCAAATTCGTCACTGTAACTAATTTGGCTCCAAGTATTACAGAACATTCGGATCCGCTGCGACAACTCGATCTCGATCATACTGTCAACAATCAGCAAAGGTTTTGTCGTCTTTAAAGGAGTAGACAAGCCTTGGGATTCTGATCAAGGATAGAATAGGCAACAGTGTTTCTAGTATGAAACCATGTGGCACAGCGTTGCACACGTAGCGTCAAACAGAAAGTGCAGCGCTGAACTTCATACTGAGGCGACGATCTTTAAAATAACCCGTGAGCCACATATATGAGAAATCGTCTACACCAGACTAACCGAATTTCACGTACAGGAATGGATGATCAACTCTGTCAAGTTGTGTGAAAGTTTTCAAGAAGAAAACATTAGTTAGATTGTCTTCAATAACTCCTAGCGCCCGTGGTTGCTGAATTACAACTAGGTTGGCAATACATGGGAACTCTTTTCAACGTCTACGTTTAGGGCTAGGTTTTTGAAGTCATACAGACAGTTTCGCCTTTTTTCAACACTGTAATTGTAAAATGAACACACTCAGAACGTTTGATAGACTTAAGCAAACAAGTGGAATTCACTACTTGTAAAGCGGCTGAAAATGCTTCGCGTTTTATAAATGACATCGGATGTAGTTGGCAGATGGGAAGTAGCGTATAATAACAGTTTCCCAGTAGCTTTATCAAGTAGCCGGAGGCACGTGGTTTGACTACTTGAAACACTTATGACTTTGATTGGAACGTAGTCGGCCGCTGGGTTTAGTTTAAGTGCCAACGCCACATAATTTTCAGAAGTGACACATGACAAAAAGAAATATCTTTGATTTTCATCACGTTTTTGTGACACAAATTTAAGACCGTAACTACTTTCGTGTGGCTGCTGACCTAGTCAGCATAGCACTCTGGATCAAAAGAGCACACAAGCTTTGCCACAACCGTGCGCGCGCATACAGATACACACACGCACACACACACACAATAACGGGTTCAGCCGTGGTTGCATCTGGGGTTCACGTTGAGACTCTAGTTGACACATAATCTGTTCCACTTTAATAGTAGCCGTCTTACACATGGCAAACCAAACGCACCACATGTTCGTGTTCGATGACTGCCTAATATGAGGCTTTTATGCTGTATTTTATCCGACTTAGCACAGTTGATAAAGGTTCTCCGAGAGTCAAAATGTTGAAATTCTCTTAGATTTATTTTGTTGTAATCCAGTCAACAACTTTTCGCATCGGTGATGTGTACGGTTCGGTTTACTAAAATCCTATTATCATCCTCACTTCAGCAAAAGATTTTTGTTTGCTGAGTGTAACAGTTCTACACTGTGCCATACTTTTGACACACTCTCGCGATATTTTTGAGCTTCCTGAGTGAATGTTTTAACTCGGTCGTAATGCCGATTCGTAATTACCGTCCCAATGTGGCACTTGCAACGTTGTTTTTAGAAACATTGGAATAATCACACAGTTGAGCTGATTAAATAAGGCAGGTAAATTGTTTCGGATTTCCTGAACTTGCTTACCTCCGTCGAAAAAACATGATTTTTTCAGAGAATACTTTGGTCCAGGCGCTCCATATCTGTTCAGTTGTGCCCAAAGCTTCAAATAACATCACTTTTAGCTGTTAATCAAATGGCTTGAAATGCCAATCACGTTCAGTCCCTACTGACTGCTGTAGAACTTTCGATTTTTCTAGCTCCTAGTGTTCGATAAAAGGTCCACATTATTAATAGCGGATTCTATCCATCGCACGCAAACGTTTTCAGTTGACTGAATCGTGCGACGATCGAAAGGAGGGCGTTGGAAAATAGTCCGAACAAGCGTCAAACAACAAGCACATCTGTGTTCTGATTCAAAATACAAGGGTAGTAGACGTAGGGTGTGAACCGCATGTTGAACCAGTGACAACCAATCGCCTATCCGGTCACTGACTAGTTCATCCGCATGTCATAACGTGCGGACTGACATGGAATGAAAAATTACGAATTCACACATTCGTCGCCCACTATAAATATTCACTTATGTATCCGTGGGCATCTCAATGTACAGAATACCGTCCGCGGAGTGCACGGTGATTCTGATAGAAGTTGCTTATGATAACCCAGAACCATAAATTACAAACCATGCATGAGGTAACCGTTGGGAAAGTAATGGAGGCCGCACCGTTTTGGATAAACATAGGATCGCACCAGTTAGAATGCGGACCATGAACCCTCTAGTCCTAATAATATTTACTAAAAAACTAGTAAGACCGACACCATCTCTAGTCCACAATATAGTTACGACTGGACCACACAATTTAATGTAGAGAGGATGAGCGACCGTACAATACTACTCACACCACTGCTGTTCAGTAGTGGGCGACAGAGCATAGGTTCTGAAATTGAAGTAATCGCAGGAAAAATACAAGAAGAAACGTCGGAGTGCATTATCGCGTGAAATGGTTCTTGGTACGTAAGGGAACGCAAAGGAGCTGGGCATTGACGTCTGTGGCGAACGTGACGGTCTGGGCCCAGCACCGTATGCAGATGAATGTTTTTATTTGTTGTGTTATTGAAACGCATAACTCACATGTTGCTTCTTTGAATAAACAACTATTGTTCCATCCACGTTCTTGGCTGACAATAATTGGTGTCGTGACCAAGATTGGACGATGAAGATCCCGTGACCGCGGCCGTTTGAAGATGGGGACGTCCAGCGCTTCCTGGAGAACTTCGAGGATTTGGCGGGGACGGTCGGAATCAAGACCGACCGGGCGAAGCTGGCGGCCTTGCAGATGCTGCTTCAGGGTAGGGCGAAGACAGAGTTAGGGGTGGCGCGAAGGAGACCCGCGAAGCTGGAGTGGGCCGCCGCGAGGGAGGAGCCGATCGCCGGGTTCGACAGCTCAGCCGACTGCCAGGAGACAATGCGGCAATTCCAGGACGCCCGGCTTGGATCAGGAGGCAACGCTGTTGTGTATGCCGTGTCACTGCGGACAGCGTTGTCAAGAGCTCTGCCGCATTTAGACCAGGATTAAAAGCAACCTATGCTGACAGATCAGTTCTTGGAGGAAATGCCACCAACAGTCCGGGATCAGCTCAATGTTGCTCTCATCGCGCATCCGATGACATTGGAACACCTGGCTGATGCGGCCCGACAATTACTGATAGAAAACTCCCCGACAGTCAACGAGTTAAAAGTAGGCGAACAAAGTGCGCTGAAAGAACTTCGAAGCGCGGTGGAAACCTTGATTCAAGAAGTGGCAGCTATGAAGATGAGGAGGGAGGAGGACCGTGACGACGTCTGTTACAGATGCAGGAGACGTGGACACTGGCGAAAAGTTTGCCCACTTGGCAAGAAGAAGCCATACTTGAATAAACGTTCCAATGATTGCCTTTTGTCTGGGAAGGGAGATCCGGTAATTGAGGCAGTCCGCAAGATGGGAGCTCAGGCTAGGTTGGAAATCAATAGTAGCTCGGACTGCTGTTTGTTTGACACTGGAGCCGCGACTTCATTGATTGGACCGAGGCCAGGAAAGATTGTTCAGCCATGTACGATAGTCGTTCGTACAGTCGGTGGGTTGACTCTCAGAGTTACGGGCGTGGCGTAGTATGATGTCGGAATCGACGGTCACGTAGTCAAACAACCGTTCGTAATTTCCCCCGATGCACGTCAGACCATATTGAAAGCGGAGTTTCTTGACCCCAGCTTGGACAAATTGAAGCGAACGCACCGAGAGCAATACCAACCTGTGGCAATCGGTTGCTGAATGAAGTGGTACGTGAATTCCGAAAGTTGTTCACCACGGATCAAGACCCATATGGCTATTGTGAATGAATTGAACATGAAATCTTCATTGAACCAGGGCGGTTTCGACCATTCGGCCCCAGAAGAACTCCAATATACCCGCAGCCGGAAATCGAGCGACAAGTGATGGACATGCTGAAGGAAGAAATCAATGAGGAGGCTGATAGTCCGTTCAATTCTCCCGTCTTGTTGATGAGGAAGCCCAAAGGTAAATTTCGATTCTGTGTCGACTTCAGAAGACTCAACGAGATTACGGTTGATAAATTCGTAGCAGTCCCAGCTGTGGCAGAAATTTTCGACAAGCTACAGAACGTCAAAATATTTACAGCGTTAGACCTGCGGTCTGGATATTGGCAGGTTCCAATCAAGCAATCGGACCGAGAGAACAGCGTTCACAGTGGGAGAAAAGCAATACCGTTTCAAACCTATGCCGTTCGGACTCTCAGACGCCCCTTTCACGTATGGAGACGATATCCTCATCTACAGCGCGAATGAGACGGAACA
>JTDE01004169.1:65551-78688 GCA_014338405.1 Paragonimus skrjabini miyazakii
CGTATGGGCATTGGAAAAATGTAGGCTGTACTTGTCCGACCGACCATACCATGTGGAGACCGATCACAAACCGTTGGGGTGGATTAAATCGGTGAAGGACCCCGGAGGAAAGCTGGCTCGTTGGGCGTTACGATTACAGAAGTACGACTTCACAATTCGCCACGTAACTTGGAAAGAGAACCATGTTCCAGATTTGCTATCCCGAACGCAACACATGGATGAAGTTCACGAGGGCATGGTCGGAGTTGATAGTATTGAAGTGGAGAAAAATCGAGGAAAATTACAGGCAGCACAGAGGATGCATACGACAATCCGGCCAGTGATTGATCACCTTCTATCGGGAGAACAACCGTCAGAAGACGAGGGGAATCCGGAGGTGAAGGCTTTCAGAATGCACTGGGCAGACTTGTGGTTGAATAATGCCAGAATGTTAATGCGCCGACTGCTGGAGGGAATGAACGTGCCTGTTATACCGACGGGGTTGAGAGAGACAATTGTGAAGGAATGTCATCAGTTGGCTCATACGGGATGTCATCGAACTTATGAAATGCTGAGGCAAAATGCATACTGGCAAGGAATGAAGAAGGACTTAACAATTATGGACTGGCGTGCCAGCAATGTCAGATGCTGGGGAGCTCCAACTACCCCAGTCAGTATCCTACACAACCAATTTCGGTCAGTGAGATTGGAGAATTATGGTCGCTCGACGTAATGGGTCCCTTCCCAGTAACCACATCCGGGAATCAACACATCATAGTCATGACGGAACATTTCACAAGATAGATCGAAGCAGCCGCTATACCCGATCAGCGTGTGTGCAGGGCGGTAATGGAACACATCGTGGCAGATAATGGAATACCGTGAAACATATCGACTGATCAAGGTCCCTGCTTCGAAAGTGAAGAGTTTCGGAATTGTTTGGATCGTTTGAGAATCAGGAAAATTCGCACAACGCCATACCATCTTCAATCAAATGGACTGACGGAACGAAACAATCGCACAATCAAGGAGTGGTTGGCGGCGAAAGGAGGGAGCTGGGAGGAAGCACTACCGTGCATTCTGTTGGCCCACCGCTGTTCGCTACAAGGGCCAACGAAGAAATAGCCGTTCGAGCTAATGTATGGGCACGTGCCACGCCTGCCTGTCGACCATAAGATTGGTTTGTGGCGAGACCGACGGATGAGCACGCGTGAATTAGCAGAAGGGCGAAGATTGGCCAACCAAAACTTGGCGAACGCACAAGAGGTTTCCAAGGAGCAGTCAACTGCAAGGTTATCAGGTTGAAGTACTCTGTTTGAAATTGGTTTGAAGATTAAATACAGGGACCGGCGGAGTCCAGGCGTACCAGGACCCGGATGTAGGAAATTCCTGGCGAAGTGGAGTAGACCTTATGTAGTAGTGGACCGCCGTGGCCCAGTGTATGTGATTAGGAATGAGAAGAATCAACATCGAGTGCACGGCAGCCAGTTTTGTAAATGGTATGACACCCCGATCAGAAGAGAATGCACACCTGGGGCCAGAGCGTAGATATTGGCATTGAAGTAATCGCAGGAAAAATACAAGAAGAAACGTCGGAGTGCATTATCGCGTGAAATGGTTCGTGGTACTTAAGGGAACGCAAAGGAACTGAGCATTGACGTCTGTGGCGAACGTGACGGTCTTCGCCCAGCACCGTCTGCAGATGAGTGTTATTATTTGTTGTGTTATTGAAACGCATAACTCACGTCTTGCTTTTCTGAATAAATAACTATTGTTCCATCCACGTTCTTGACGGGCAACATTAATGGTATACTCAGAAGCAGACTAGACTTGAGTTAAGTTTGAATCTAAAGGTATCAATGTGTTTGCATGGCCGAGATCAACCACGAGTCTCAAACCAGATTCTCACCAACAGGTCATCACTATTGAAAACTCGAACGAGTTCAGAAATTATAACAGTAAATGTCCACTACCTAGAAAAATGTGCAGTAGACCTAGAAAGGAATGTCAAACGTCTGATTACTTTAAAATGAGTAGAGCGAGTGTACTACAGAAGAATACATCCACTGGCGCAATCACTCTAGAAATTCAGTCAAAAGAGTTATGTTCAGTATTAGCAGGATCATTTTACAGGATTGAAGTAAGTCCAATGAGGTGGCATCAATAGTCGAATGTAAGGACGATGTCTGACTAACTAATTCATCTGATCGATCTAAAGAGGAAAATTGTAGTAAGCTGATCTAAACAAGTTGGTCAATAGTTCTCATTAACTAATCGCATAAATGATAGTCCATACCACAGTCAGACAACAAGCAAACTTTCCGTTTTGGAGTCTTGGTTCAGATTAACAGCGCTTTACAAATTCCTAGGATGGCTGGGCTATAGACTGTAGACACAAACTTACCCATGGGCTTTAGTTAGGGTGACCTTAGGGGCTACTCAGCCTACTACCATTTTTCACTCCATTGATGTAAGAACCTATGCCTGTCCAAGCGCAAACGAGCAAAATATGGTGTACCTTAATTTGAGCAGAAAATGGAAGTAAGACGTTAGACGCCCAATATCAGCGTTTTTAGAGATTAGAGATGAAGCGTATTAAGAATGTCTGCCTCCCCTTAGATAGGATGAAAGGAAGTTGACATTTTGACGCACAACCTTTGCAGTTCCTGTCTGGCGTCAGTTGCCAGAATAAATGAGGACATGCAACTAACAATATCTCCTCCGTTAGCTGAAAACTGTAACCTTGGCAAAGCAAACAGTCGCAACCACCCTTCCGCAAGACAAGGGTGGTGAATACAAAGGCAATCTTACTCTTATTATCCACTTGTACTCACTGTAGCTCACGAGATCTCTGTGACTGCATGAGTTTGTGAACAGCGCAACCCAATACGACGCTGTAAGTCCAAGGAACTTTAGAGTAACCAGACAAAAGTTAGACGCCACCTCAGTAAAAAAAATGCAACTTTAATGTCCATTTCGTGTGCTAAATTTCAAGACCGCAGTGGTGCAAAATTGTCCCAGATCCTCTGTCAACCGTGCGTAAGATCTGTAATCTACTGTTGTGATCCAAGATCGCATTTAAACCAGACCTGAAACAAAACCACTCATTTGCACGCGGTAATTGGCCCCAGACCATCTCGGCTACTGTGGACGTCAATGTTCAGTTCTTTTAAGTAGCAGGGACCATTATAGGCGATGCTGCACTCTGATTTTCTTTCTTGCCTTTTTCCTGCGGCTTGTACGATGTCAAAATATATGCCCTAGTCCTACTACTGAATGGAAGTGGTATGAGTAGTATATTACTATCGCTCATCTTCACTGCACTACTACGTCTCAATCGTGCGCAATAACAGGATCCAACTTACGTTGAATAAAATACGGTTGGGTTGGGGAACCTGATTATAGATACAATGTAAGAATTGCTACACATTACGTGTGATACGTATAATAATATTGTCAGAGGTTTTGGTCCCCTTTTGAGTGGCATAAACCAATGTACGGTGCCACGTTTCGGGTTCTGATTCTGCACACTTGGTATGGCTAATATCACTAAACCACTTCAAGAGAAAACGTTGGATTCGAGTCTTACTCTTATTCCAGTTCATCAGTGGTACATCCCCTCGTTCGGACGGAAATTTCCACTCTGGCTGTTGTGCTTGTGAGACTAACGTGTCAACCACGACGCTGGTAATTTCACAGTAGGCATGACCAAATGATCATATCCAAACTTTCGATCTCAACTTTGTGTGACTATTGTTCGGAACGATTCTGTTTGTTCCTTTTTCAAGATGAACGGACAATCTGGTGTATAATATATATGTCAACGGTGCCATTGTCAATAAAAACACTTCATCAGAACATGGACCGAAAAAGAAATTATATTGGTGGAGATGATGTGCATTAATGACGAGTGATGGTGAGACCGAAGCCAGAGTTTGTGGCCTCGTGTGGTAAGAGACCTAGTGAAAAGCCTATATGAACACGAAAGTTGCAGACAACTGTGCGTGATGTTCACATTAAATAAACCGTAAACATTACATCTTGTAATGAGGAGGCAGATTAGAATATTTTTAAAACTCTCGAATTTTATTGAGATTGTTCATTTTATTTGTCAGTCAACAGATTTGTTATGTGGTTTATTAAACAGATACCAGTGTGGTTCAACAAACAACATACAGTCACATCTGGACCCCGGCACCGTACATTCAGAAAGGTACATTGGTGATATATGAGCCAAATCCAAGTAAGTAATTGAATCACACAATACACATTAGTAACCACGTATTTCACACAAAACGTGATCGAAGTGTTAGGGAGCTACGCAAAAACAATAAGCTTATGCACATATTACACAGAGGAACTCCCTCTCTGACTTGACGTAACTTCAACCAATTCGTTGTGATTGCCTAGTTAACTGTAGCAATATACATACTGCAAATATCCCACAGCACTACCAGGTTCATGAAGGATACAAGACGCGAAGGAATTAGGCTTTCTTCCTTAAGATGATCATCATCATCATCATCACAACAGCCATGAGCCTGACCAAAAGGTACTGTGGCTCGGGCCGCCGCTCACCTCCTGGGATCTTACTTTCCCTCAATCATGAAACAGTCACACTCTGTACGACGGGTGTATGACTCACACCGGTGGGACGAACACGTCAGCACTATTTCTGGTTTTATGTGAAGCTGCGGACAATTTGGGAAACAACAGTCGGACTGTGAGTACCAGTGAAAGGTGTGTACATGCACACATTAGATACGACGTTTCTTTGCTTTATTGGTGCGTACCAAAGTACTTACCAGTTAGCTCCCATTTTGGATGAGCATCTCATATCTATGGTCACGTAATTCGATTTAACCAACCACTTATTCATTCGCCGAAATCAAAAGTACTGTAGTGTAACCGACTCAATAAAAACCAGCTTAGGAATTGAAGCGGCGTGATGACCTCCGTAGTTCGATGGACTGTTGAGTTAAATAGGATGGTGTGATGATCACACAGAAAGAACAATCACACCATGTATGCTAATAGGTGAAGATAGGGTAAATCACTCTTCTAGTCCTCCAGGTGGAGAACACGAGAAGAGTGGACAACAAATACTGGAGAAATTGCTGGTATACTGCCACCCACTACGGAGCGCTAGGAGTTTTTGAGACAAAAGCTCCTATCCTACAGTCTTAGCTTGGGAGATGTGATAGAGCGTCAGCCTAAATACAATCACAACTAACCAGCGAAATATCATCGTCAAGGCTGTTCACACAAGTTGCGGATTGATATTCGTACGAAGTTGAGGTGTAGTCTGTTCGGTGATCGTGTAGCATGTATAAGAATAAAAATAATGAAATGGCGACCACTTTTGTTGTAAGGAAAACAAGCAAACTCTTCAATCTCATCCGTAATATTGGCCCAAGATGTCTGCCTGTGGGCGAAACTCTCAGCGAAGCGAGTGGAACACTCACATACAGTAAGTTAAGAAAGTAAAGCTGCAGGTCAGAACAATTCGAACACGAATTTAACTGGCCTACTGTTTCCATCATTGTTGAGTGATAGTCAGTAAAATCTAAAACCAAAATAGGCTCCGATCAAAACCTAGTATCATACAAAACAGAGTCATATCTATAATGAACAATTAAATGTATTGACCATCTCGTTTGCCTATCTTCACTAGTCGACGGATTGTTTGCTTTTATTAGACGGTGTATCATTTCATCCAAGCAGAAAGAGGACATATATTGCGATATGTTAACATTTCATTTACTCTCATCAGTTGCAAACGTAAAACATGCCAGTTATATACATATAGATAAGGACAAACAGGGACTAGACACGCTTACAAGCACACCAATTATTATGTAAACACGACCAGTTGTCGTCAAGATGTACGATTGATTTCTGATCAAATGATGTTGCTCGGTTTGTTGGTCGTTTCTCGCGTGCTAATTGATGTTGGTCATCATGTTCAATCGCACCGAAGGACATACATCATCATTCGATTGCCATCTCGTATGATTATTAACAAGTATACCTGGCTTAGCTGATTAGGCTGAGACTGTATGTGTTCAGGCTAACAATCAACATGTTACAGCCACAAACGTGCGATGTGGTGCCATGGTCGGTAGGTTTGCAACTACATCAAAACTGAGGTTCGCTATTGCACTTCGGCTTTCAGACGCAATAAGGCTGCTGGTGCAGATGACCTCATGCTGGTATTTTTCTAAGGAGGTAGGGAGGAATTAGTAGAGCTCTTGACTCAGTTGTTCTAACTATACCTTTTCCAGTCTAAGATGTCTCGATATCACTTTCGCGTGTTTCCATATGAGGTTACGATGACTTAAGAGGGTTAGTTGGGCTTCAACGGCAAACAGGGCTGCAAAACTAATATACACATGAGTAGGCTGAAAAACAGGGCCTGGTTGGCTCTTACAGAGTAAGAGGACGCGGTTCCTTCAGGTGCGGGGAGTAAACAAAGTTAGCTTGACTGGACTCAGTTATCTGGGACGTCTTAAATTGATATCGAGACACCTGAAACTGACGTCCAGACATCTTAAACTGCAAGAGGTATGGTGTGGACCATAGAAAACATCTCTCTGTGCTGAGATCACTCGATAGTAATCTCTCGTCTTGAAAGAAGAGGGTCAGATTCTTGTGAAAACCATTGGCTTGATTCTGGCCATAAATAGGACCTTGGAATCCATTATATTTCGCCGACACGCTACAGTTCGGGAGGTAGACGTTAGAGAAGAACGGACAGATTCTCGTTCTGGACAAGGATATGTTTATTCTATTTTCCCTCCTCGCAAAATTTTGGAGCAGAAACAATTGCCTTTTTCCCTGACCATAACGGTACTCTTGATTTAGTCGGTGATTTATTCCCATAATTCAGCCCGAACTGTCTGACAGTTCCAGCACCAAGAGGCTGTCCGTTTTTACCCATTTTCTCGTAGACAAAATAACGGAGGGCTGTCTGTGACACAAAATATCGGCGTGGTCCTCCTACCGGAGGGTGAAACTGATTGATCTTGTTTGCTCATTTTCAAGCAACACAGACAAGGCTGAACAATAATTGGCACTCCGTCGGACACTTCGGGATGTTGTCAATTTTAGCCGAACTGTTTGTAAGGTAAGTGTGTTGTATACGCGCAAGGCCTCCTGTGTGCCCCACGCTCGTGTTAAGACTCAAGCTGCGTTCTGAATGGTCACGCCTTTAAGGCCAAACGACGCATCCGTCCAGGCACATGAGAATGCCGTTACAGTTTGTAAATGGGACAATTTGGTTTGCACAATAACGTTGGGACACGAAAACTGGTGAATGTAAGCATTTCGTATTGACTCATCAGTACCAAATTCACAATAACACGAAACGGTTTTTTATATCGAACAGTTAGGGGTGAGTGGGACGGATTGTCGATTGGTGGGTTGGAAAAGGTCACTAAGTCCAGGGCAGAGTGAGGCTCATGAACAATCGTTTCTGAACACACAGTCGATTGATTGCGACAGCCTCAGCAAACCGCAGGAATCTTGGATTGGGATGACGTAATAAGATTCTGAATGCATAAGCCGGATCGATGATGTGGCCGGTGGTCAAGATATGTCTTGCGATTTCGGACACTGATTGTTTGCGTGTTTCAACAACATTGCCGTTCTTCGGCAATACTGAGTTCTGTACTCATTTAGGCAAATGTTCCTTCACTCTGGAAATCAAGTACCTCTCGGTTCTGACTGTGTAACTTTCTTTGCAGTTACGTTTAAATTGGTAGATACAGTGTGAGGTGGCACCGACAGGCTGATCTCTCTTGATTGAAGGCACAGGCAACTTCTGGGTTCGAGCTAGTACACGAAGTTCGGCTGCGTTGAATGTTTGTTTAATCGAATTCGTCAGTCTTTACGTTGTTCGATACATACTGTAATCGCCTTTCCCACCGTAGAAAACTTGTAATTATGCGGCCGTATTGTGTTTACACAACTCTGTAAGGCGATCGTACGAAGAGGATTTGAAACAACCGTTCGCAGAAGTCACTTAAGAAATCTGTTCAGTACAGTTGAATTATTTGCAATTAGAAGCCCTAACTTTGGATTTAGATTACAAATGACCATCGTATTGGCTTAATCGTATTTATGTTGAAGCCCAGTTTGAGAACCTGATTGATCAGTTATCTGAAAACTTAGACTGGTTTGAAACCAAACTCGCTGATATAGCTAGGGGGTTTATCATGACTCCGATCAACGGTTGGTGCGCTGTTACAAAGCAACACCTACGATCACTAAGAGAACTTGAATAAAAAAAATGTTGTAATGCTTAAGCCAGACAGGGGCTCCGGTGTAGTCATTTTAGACAGGGAAGCGTATGTGCAGAAGATGCTGTCAATATTAGAGGACTGAGCAAAGTTTCAGCAAATGGACACAGTGGACAACGTCACTGAAATAGAAAATCGCATAGGACGGCATCTTAAACTTCTCTTACAACTGCACATAATCGATGAAGTGACGTACAAATCCCTTAAACCGTGTGGGTCGTCAACAACTCAGCTCTACGGCCTCCCTTAAACACACAAGTCTGGAATGCTTTTTAGGTCTATCCTGGTAATGACAAATTCTCCGTACCATAAACTGGCACGCTAGTTAGTCACCATCTCAGCTCCATTAAAATAAAGGTTTCAGGCATATTCTATTAAAGATTCTTTCGAATTGGCCAATGACTTGGACAACATCAATCTTGCCAATGAATTGATGTGTTCCATAGACGTTCAGTCACTGTTCACGAATGTCCCGTTACATGAGACAGTTGATTATATTTGTGAGCTCGTCGAGACGAGCCACATTACTTTGCCTCTGCCTAGTGATATTTTGAGGGAAGCCATAGTGTTATTCACTGAAAACATCAACTTCCGTTTTCTACCGCCAAATAGATGGGGTAACCATGAGAAGTCTATTAGGGCCCATCTTGGCTGACTTTTTCATGTGAAGGATTGAACAAGAGTTAGCCGCAGACATGACGAGTCTGTCATACTGCAAACGCTACGTTGATGATACACTAGTATTCAGTACGTCCAAACAGGCAATAGATAACCTAGTGCAGCGCCTAAATAGTTGTCATCCGAATCTGAAGATAACGCGGGAATTGGAGATTGATAATTGTTTGCCGTTTCTAGACATACTCATAAGTCGCCGGGAAGAAAGCTCTATCAAAAGAGATGTTTATAGAAAATCCACGTGGCCCGGTCAATAATTAAACTTTAGTAGTTTCACATCGGTCCAACACAAAAATGCAGTAGTGAATACAATATGCATCAAACAACACAAAGACTGACGAATTCGATTAAACAAACATTCAACGCAGCCGAACTTCGTGTACTAGCTCGAACCCAGAAGTTGCCTGTGCCTTCAATCAAGAGAGATCAGCCTGTCGGTGCCACCTCACACTGTATCTACCAATTTAAACGTAACTGCAAAGAAAGTTACACAGTCAGAACCGAGAGGTACTTGATTTCCAGAGTGAAGGAACATTTGCCTAAATGAGTACAGAACTCAGTATTGCCGAAGAACGGCAATGTTGTTGAAACACGCAAACAATCAGTGTCCGAAATCGCAAGACATATCTTGACCACCGGCCACATCATCGATCCGGCTTATGCATTCAGAATCTTATTACGTCATCCCAATCCAAGATTCCTGCGGTTTGCTGAGGCTGTCGCAATCAATCGACTGTGTGTTCAGAAACGATTGTTCATGAGCCTCACTCTGCCCTGGACTTAGTGACCTTTTCCAACCCACCAATCGACAATCCGTCCCACCCACCCCTAACTGTTCGTCATAAAAAAGTATGGTTTGTTTCAAGTTGAACCTCACACAATTGATCACAGCTTTCGCATTCCCATAGACTTCCCAGTCGGCCCCTTTCGAAAAGAAGCGCTAGACTCGGGTTTCGCTCTGATTGGAGCACATCAGTAGTGCATATCCTTGCCGGAGTTTTATACCCGGCGGTGGCAAGGATATGTACTACTGACGAGCGCTAACTAGAGCGAAACTCGTGTCTAGCGCTTCTTTTCGAAAGGGGCTGACTGGGAAGTCTATGAGAATGCGAAAGCTGCGATCGATTGTGTATGATGTTCAACTCGAAACTAACCAAATCCTCGATCACTCATCTGTAATATGGTTTGTACTTCTACTGAGTCACGTGCCCTCTCTAACCTTGTTACAGCCTGTAAAGCCTATTACTGATAGCACAAGTATAGGAATACAACAAATTGTGTCTATTGACACGCGGCAGTGGAAAACCGTAAGAAAACTGTCTTGATGTCGACGTATTACTCTAACTTGCAGCTCGTTTATTCATCTGCATGGTGCATGCATCTCGATGTTGGATGTTTGGGTTTCGACAGTTGTTTTCAAAAATGAGAGCCCCACCTCTTTCTTCTTCCATTGTTTCTTTGGCTATGACATGCTCGATTCTTCATAGTTGTATGGCGGTTAAGCACTAGCCCGAACCAGTGATATGTTGATGTCTTTGTTAATAGTGATCATGGTGTTTTGCTGCAAATTGTTCCTAGACTGCACAAATGATATACATACTTTCAACACGTCTGATATGTTGTAAGACTATTATAGACAAATTACATTGGCGTTTGTACGAACGGTCCGGTTGACATTGTTGACCATAAAAGTGATCTCCAACCACAGATGGCGAACCCAGTTCATCAGGTCTAAGTTACCCATGCTGAGAAAACCCGCCCAGAGAATGATTGAAGCCACAGCTAAGCAAAACGTTGGACCATACAAAAACACTACCATCTGTTCGCATGTGTCGTAGGCTTGACGGTGCCTTTTACCGCTATGCTTTTCTATTAACCTTTGGGGGTAACCATTTGATCGTAGAACAGAAGTGGACAAGTATAGTTGTTCGTGTGAATAACGCGTTCAGTAGTGTTCGTTCATGTTCGATCTGTGTAAAGCTGCTGAAGTTTACGTATTGACCGGACCACTTGGATTTCTTGCGGATAAGTCTTCTAATCTGACTGTCTTCTCAGCGACTTATGGGTATTCGTGAGGAGCCATTTATGCAAGCAGCTGATTTTGTTGGTTTTCATCAGGCTTTTACGATTACATAGGATGTGTGTGAGTTATGTATGAAACTTATAACAAATCATTGATCCAGAGCGGTATGTTCACAACTATTCGTCTGCCGTTCTGAATCGAACTATGCTAGAAGTGTTATCGCTAGGTCAGAAAGTTTATTGTCCGAGACCGAGGTATAACCAATTATACTGAAGTTCTGCTTAAAGACCTACAACAACTACTGAGTGGTCTCGTTTCGTCTTGAGGATTCAATGGGGAACATTTCAAACCTACTCTGATGAATACATGCTATAAACATGTGAATAGCAAGATACCGAGTTGCAGTCTATTGAAGAGGGAACATTTAGACGACGTAAGGGAGCTGCAAACTAACACGAGAATTCTATTGACGAAGCCTAATGAAAGATTGAAAATTGTTCTACTAGAGAAAACAGAGTATGTTGACAAAGTGTCACCTATACTAACTGACTGATCAAAGTTCACTAAGACGAGAACAGATAAGGGCAAAACAATGGCCACGGAGGAGAAAACTGTCAAAATTACCCCGTGAGATGAAGCAGTCGGATTTCATTGACGCACGCACCTTCGAGCGCATCAGACTGACAGGGACGGTCACTCCTCGTCTCCAAAATCTCCCTAAAGTTAACAAAGGCAGAGTTCTCTTAAGATCGATTATTGACGTGCACATTCTCCGTATCATGTCTTTGCACAGTGGACCAACTGGAACTAACTAAATCACGGCTGACTCTATTCAGTTTAAAAAAAACATATTTGACTTAATCCACGCAGTTGATTCAGTGAATACCAGGAATTATAAAATGACCTCTAGACGTAACTTCGTTGTTCACAAGCGCGCCGAACGATTGATTAGCTCTGTTCAACTCAACGTTGACATTCATATCAACAGACCAAAAGATCTTTTATTATTCTGCACCTCAAACGTCTAGTTTCAACTGAGTGTAAAGCTCCATAGGCGGAATGATGGCGTAGCAATGAGCTCTCCGCTGGACCCATTGCTCACAGACATATTTATAGCCAAACTAGAGGCTATTGGTCCACGTCAGGTCATCGATAACTGCTCTTCCTATAAGCGCTACGTAGATCATATGATTGATGTGATAAACAATAACGATGATACCCATACCCTAGTAGCCGACTTCAATCGTGTACATCCAAAGTTTGTGCTCACCGTCCAAGTAGAAGCAAACAACCGACTGTCATTTCTAAATGTTCTCATGCTTCGCAGAATTGATGGATCAGTTGAAAAATCAGTTCATAGGAAACACTTGGACTGTTCAATACATGCACGTTCTCGGCTCTGTTCCGCTGAAGAACAAAGGGAACTTAGTTTGCTGCTTAACAGACAGAGCCAAAAGATTCGCCCTCCAGATACTCTACAAGATGAACTCCAGCACATTCGAGACACTAGACCAAGCTGAATATCCCCAACGACTCCTGGATAGAAACGTGCAACCAAGATTAAGACAGGAAATCGTTCGAACTGGATAAAAAGCTTATTTTTGTCATTCTATCATAAAGGAGTAAAGTTACCAGTGAGTGTACCGTGAATCGGTTGCTCTAATGAAACTTACTTACTACTGGTATTTTCCGTCGTTCTGGAATAGAACAGTCACAAACCCTTTAAATGTGGTCTAGTTTGTGACCGTGTTGTCTTCTGATTGAATGACATAAGGTGGTTCTGTCCGGAGGCCAGTCTTTTCTCTGTGTTCGTTCGTTGGCCTCAGGTCGTTGAGTTGGCCGGGAAGATACGGATTAGTCGCGCATACTTCTTAGTCAGTTGTTCATTATCGTTGAACGTCGTTCCGTTATCTACTGTTCCACTAACCGTTATTCTGTTGTCTGTTTACGCGCCCGTAGGCCGTATACCAAGTTACAACAGTTGGATTATCATCCACTGCCAGCATTCTGATAAGAGTTCAAAACCTATCGGTGCCCCTATACAGCCCATCGAATACCCAATGCAACCTTCGGTGAAGTTGGCAATAGACATAGTGGGCCCGTTTGAAAACGTTCCACAAAACAAAAAGAATGTTCTTGTGGCTATTTGTTTTTATACAA
>JTDE01004170.1:0-48931 GCA_014338405.1 Paragonimus skrjabini miyazakii
TCATTCTATTCCGGCTGCCACTTCTCGCCCGTTGGTCCGATCCGGTCGAGCGATGACTCATTCGGTCGCCCACGCCATTCTCCATCCGCTCACCGTGGGTGTTTGAATGCACCTCCCCCCTGCGTTGGGGTATTTGGCCGAGAGCTGGAATGCTCGTACTTCCTGCCTGGCAATCCCCCACAATAGTCTGAACCAAGAGTCCCGTTATCATTGCGTGCCTTTTGCACCCAAGCAGCATCACGCATTTTGTCACATTTTATATTTAAACTTGATCCATAATACTCGACTATTACAATGTGACACAGTGAGCGCACTTCAAACCGTAGGTACAGGTAACTTCAGAAATAGTGTTTGAATTAGCGAGTGTTGGCACTGGATCCTTTTCTGAAAGTCAGGAAACGTGTACCGTTTGACGCAGTACAACAAACTTGGATAACGTGCATATATGGTTTAGCCCTGCTTTCCACTTTCTCCACTGAAGAGTGCCTCATCGTCCTCTTTCTAGGGTAGAAGTATGTATTGCTTGGTCGAATAAATAACCCTTGCGCCATCCGCGTTCTCGGATCACAACACTAGTATCCACAGTACCATTGCAATGGGTGATGGAGAGTCGAGCGGTTTGGAATGCTCATGGATGAAACGCTTGCGATACCTATACTGCACAAGTCTACTTTATAAAATCATCATCCTCAGGAACATGCTTATGCAAACGGATTTTGCGAAATTTATGACAGCGTTTGATTAAGCCCGCTTTCGGATGTTATTCGCACAAAGTTCCTGAAGTGCACAAACCGATATTTTGGCTTCTTCTGTAGGAAACTACGTCTGACATCGAGAAAGTGTATCTGACTATTGCATCGATCTTGGTACTAAATTTACTGTTGCGTAGCCAGTTATCAGGAGGTGCGCATATGATTTATACTCTGTTACACGATTCACATGATACTTTTATGCCATCTACCGACCTTTTGTGCAATTATGTTGAGAAGACCATGCGTTATACTTGTATCTCGTAATAGGCCGTAAAAATACGGAATACTACCGGTCCATGACTACACCATTTATCTGGCGGTAAAATTGTCCACTGAATAAAACTGTACGCTATTGGTTAATAGGGTGAAAAGCATACATAACTGAAACAAGGGTATCTTCAAATGGTCCTCGTGTATGAAGTTAATCATTTCACTTCAGTTATTCAACAAAGTTAATGATGATAAAACATGGTCAAGTAATGACGTCTATTTTACGAAAATAACGTTCGAGTAGTGAGGTCATGAAGAAACCACATGAGCAGAATGTTTGCAGCATTTTTCACGAAAATGTTAATCGATGTGAAGTAGACAAAGCCAATTGCAGAACGTCATCTAAATGAACGTTAGTTAGGTTGATTTAACGCTTGCCTTACGCGCAGTTCATTTTTCAGAAGAGTCGCCAACTCCTGCAAGTGATGCCGAACGTCTATGCCGTTTCATGTTGGTTCGGATAACCTTGTTTGACAGATCGAGAAACAGGCGTCTTCATTTCGGGACAGTGGGTTGATACGCTCGACTTGTGGGCCGTACACTGTCTACGAGTACACTGCAGTTGGTGGATCGATTGACCGATGATTAGCTACATCACTTATTATATGACATCGGCGTGAATTTTAGACTTTTCGTGCACAAAACACCTGAACATATTTAAGCAACAGATGTTTTCGATTGCGATGTTGCTAATCAGTGGAACACATGCTTTTTCACTGTAGTGCTTATTGGGAAAACGAAGGAAAATTTAGATATAAAGTTCAGGTTAATCAAAATATCGTGATACTTGTAATATTCGAAGTACTGTGAGTTATTTTTTGTAAACCAAACAGTAAGAAGGGGTTTCATCAAAAAGGCTAGAATATGTTATGAGCTACGTGTATTTTGTTTGTTCTCATCAGTCAGTTTAGGTCCAACACAGAGACAAAACCAGGAATAAACCGACCATCCTGTTGACAAAGACATTTTGAGGTAAACAGTTTTATTGCCACGACGAAATGGCTGACTGTATTGGCTCCTAACAGCAACGAATAGCCAGTCTGTGTCACTTACTCAATATCTCCTCGGAAAGATGATAACTGTCGTCAGGTGATGACACTTCGTTTCATCGGCTGTATAGACAAAACATAATGTTTGAATCTGCTTATGGCTTAGCAACAACGAAATAGTGCAGACAACAGGTTAAGCTGTCCTTACGAGAACACAATGTAAGGAGACAATATTAGTCATTGGTTGCATCAACATCGTTGGACCGCATTTTCGTCAACTAATATTATCTTCATGAATTTTGGCATCCTCGGATGTTTTGATTAGGAGCCTAACTGTGTAGGTGAATTCGGCTGATTTGCCGTCAGGACCATACGGATAATGCTTCAAATGTGTCCTTTACAATGGAACAGGAATGACAGTTGACAGGTCTCATTTTATTCCCGGCATTATAGATAGCCACTCCTGCTGCAGTGAGTGAACCGCATATGTACACTTCTCATCAGTTACTTAATGTCACTTTAAACCCCTTCGAGTCTTAACACAATCGTTAGTAGTGAGGAACATCTGGTACCTACGAAGAACCGATGGCAACAGAGGAACCACAGCCTAAGCACAAAAATGAAATTATGAGAGGTTTTTATGGTTGGAATCAACACCTCAAGGCATTGATTTGCTGCGATGCTAAAGTTTACAGGTATTTCAAGACGGTGATGAATCTAACGCTAACAACCTGGGTTCTTGGCTCCCGTATTAACCACTTTTACAATGGCTTCGACAAATTGTTCTTGTTATTCTCCTGAATACAGTGGAAATGTGATATTAACTCAGTTGAATAACTTACACCATTAAGCAAAAATCGGTTGTACACCTGAGGACGCAAATATTTCTCTTCCTCAGATTCACACACAAATGAACAATGTAATGGCGTGATTATCAAGACTGCCTACAACGTTCAACCAGATTAACGTATTCAGTGCTTAGTATATGCATAAGATGATTCAATGCCAAGGTGATCTCATTTTGCAACGTTTACGTAACTTGTATTCAACAAAATTAAATAATGCTTACAATTTGGTACCATTTTCAAGCTATCCAGAACCAAACATAATCAATGTTGGCAAACCTGGAGCACGCGACGTGAAAGATAACGTCTTGTTCGAAAATCTTTCAGACACATGATAGTTCCAGAGGTTACCGCGGCAGTGATCGGCCAACAACAGCCCCTGGCAGAGGATACAGTTCCATTTTCCCGGTCGTACTCAATACTTCCCAAACATCCCTCCGCATAAGGCGACGGACCTTAAGTGACCTGGTAATTTGATTCAAATGCCTTCATGTGTCTCGTCCAGCGAGTTACTGTCGTTACATGAAGGCAAATCATGTGACTAGAGGAATCAACATTTTTTCTACATGATCATGACGGAAGGCTGTTTGTGTGGAGACACCCGGTCAGGCATCTAGGATGAAGTCCTGTTGCATGGTATGGTCATAATCCTACATTAAAACATTATGTGAAGTGATTTGTTGCATGCGTTCACAATAGGTCGACCAGGTCAACATGATTAAACGTTGTGTGGGAATCATTGCGCCAGATTTCTATCCGTGATCCATGCTTTCTGATCGGTTTTTTGAACTTTTAGAGTGGACAGTTTTGGAGCCATGCGGAGATGAGCACAAGTACCACTCCTTATGACCACAACCTGTGACATTTAGAAGAAGCTGGTTTAAACTGTGTTCCACTTGATGTTACGTTTAACCCAACAATCTACCATGCTTGTCCATCGTTACCGTTAACGATGAATCCTCCTTACCCACTTCGTCTTTCATCAGGTTAGAAACGTCAAACTGACGGGATACTTGTCAATCCATTATCTTGATTTGGCGGGCATTTAACTTATATAATGCAACTCTAATTTCTCGTGAACTGTGTGGTTCTTCTACAAAAGTTGATTTTAGCAAACATCTCCCTTTTATAGGAGTAGCTGATAATTTATTATTCGGGTCGGTTTTTGTATCCAGTCAGTTCATTTCCGTGGCATGAGATTCCGGTTCAATTGAGATGTTTCTGGAAAGGTTGCCACTACAGAGTGTGCCATCCAAAATATGTCTGGCAACAATTCTAGCCGTAGGTGATTCACTTTCACAAGTTGTTCCGTATCACTACCATGCCAAGCTGTAAATTAATTGCACTACTGAGCCTGGACGCAACTATCAACCTGTACTTCGTATAACACTCGACCTCGTTGCATCGCAATATTTACTGGCATCCAACGCGGATGTCCACGCATTTAGTCCTTGGTGTACACTGGATCTTAGATAGCAATCCAGATCACGGGGGTTACACTTCTGACCGCTGGGCAACGTGCCTCCACTACGCCTTTCTACTTGGATTAGGGCATGACATGGACTTGCCAATGAATTTCGATTAATAAGGACCTTTGTTGGAGAAAGAGACTAGTAACTGTCCTTGGGCTTAGTGCAGTCTAGTAGATGAACAAGACAGTTTGTAGTACTTGATTCGTAAATATCTCTCTACGGACTTTTGTAGGAACCCTATCGAATGTATCTTCAATGTGACCAACCTGACCGCTGGAATGTTGTGAGAGTGGGGGAAGCGTGAAGACCAAAAATGTGCTGGCAGAAATTCTCAATCTCAGATAAACCAACTTATAACACGTTGTCAGGCAATTTGGTTTCTGGTCATCCGTAGTGATCAATTGTTGAGGATGAAGTAATCTGATCACGAGGAACAATACCCGACTATTTTGAATTGGCTTGTGTTAGAATTAAATACATCAATCGATTAACTGGTACATGATGAGCAGGTGTTAAAAGTGTGATGTGCAATCATCAATGTAAAAGAGACGACAAGGGTCATGTCATGATCCATTATGGACGATATTAGACAGGCAAGCGAGGCCAAACATAATGGGTCATTTGAGACATTGTGTGGATGACGCCCTACAAAGAACAAAAACACTTTAAAAATTCCTTAGAAGATCAGAACATAAGATGATGGTTGGTCACCCTTCGCTGAACTTTGCCCATTTGTACTCATTTCCGTGAAGTATTTTCGTTTATTCAGGAAATACGTAGTGGAAGAGATAGTTTTATCTAAGTTTAGGATATTCCGAAAACATGCTCGCACACAAACTCGGGTGCATTGGACATCCGTTTGGTTGAAGTAGTAACGTTCACTGTTGTGTCTCTACCATAAACAATAATCCTAACTCTGAATCTTTGAACCCAACTGTTCGTTCCAAATATTTCACTAAGGACTAGATATATTTATAGACTACATGTAGTCAGACAACAGGTAAAGAGCATTGCCAACAGTAGAGTTTTGGGTAGAAGTTTATTACCGTTTCTGAGGAACGTTGCCATTCTCAGTTGCATTGTCGAGAAGACGTTTTTGGGTACTGCAGATCAAGTTGTAAATCTGTCCTCCGTTGACGTTTTGCTCGTCTGAGAAGTGGTACTGATTCAACTATTTGTCATCCTCGTTTAGGAACATCACTTTAGCAGAAAAACATCAACTTTGTATATTCTTTGAGAACAACCCTATTGGTAGTTGACTGAATGAGCGTCGCTTCAGTTCTCGGTTCGACTGACATATTGATTATTACTCAGTCAAACACACACACTCATCAGGTGTGCACAGACTTACTGCCGCTCAAGTTTCAGCAACGCTTGTTGATCATTGAGTTCTTTCATAGCATCTATGGTCAGTTTGTCAGTCCGTCCGTTTTGTGGGTGAGCAACGTTGATACAGGGAAACATTTTCCGACCTTGAGTGTGCGTAGTTCATTTTCGTAGTTCACCTAGTACAAAGCAAACCTGTTCGCTGTTTTCATGTTTTACACAGTCCATCTAGCAGTACCATTACTGTGATTTGTTCGTGTGTGTTTCTCTAACTTGTGTGCCACCATATACTAAAGTTAGCAAAAAGTTGACACTATAGCACAGCATCTTGTAATGCTTTTTAAAGCGTACTGTCGAAGACATCTGTATTTTTTTCTGCTCTGCTTCTTCGCTAACATTTGATTGCAGTACACTTTTCGCACACTCACTGACCAGAAAGTAATACCGAGTATGAAAGAAAAGGGTTTGTATGAGACGAAACATCTCACAAGCGATTATGTAACTGATCTGGCTACGTGTACGCACACAGAAACGTTAGGTTCGCTTGTGTTTGTTGCCAGTAAAACAGCCAAAAATTGCTTGTTAACAAAGGGTAAATCTTTGTTTGGTGTCATAGATTGAGTTGGCAGTTGACATCATGTCACAAACTGGTCACGGTAGATGTCAGTTTGTGACTGACAAATTGTGTTGAATTGTCACCTGTTTGAAGACTGTTCAGTTGATATCCAGTAACAAGTTTTTAACTTTTCAACAAAGATGTATGCCTATGAGATCTAGAACAATCCCGTCCGTAACCAGTCAGTAACTAAAGTGTATTAAAAAAATGGAAGAAACGGCTTTGGGACTTGTGTAATCGTACTAAGTAAACTGTTATGAGAAAATCACATATTAGTTTGCTGAATTTCAAACGTATACTCTTTACCTGTGTAATTCGAAAGACAGATACAACTTCATTCACTATTAAAAACCAGTTCCGATTGTCACATATCCTGAAGCAGTCTTTGTGAACCAAACTGGGAGAATCAAAAGTGTTATAGAGATTCCCATCACATAATGGATTATACAAAAGATTTCTGAATTATTCATAAGACTGACCAAAGTGACTTGATTTTTTTCCGAAACATTGAAATTAGGTTGCCAAGAACCCCGTGCGTTCTTTCAAAACTGAATGATGACGAACCTTGATGGTTGTAGAGTCTGTTAATCTTTTGTTCTCTTACTATATACTGTTCTTCATACCTATTATGTTTATTGTACATATAAACCACTTGTCTATTGTTTGAATCAATACACACTTCGTCCTCGCGCGCCTCAGCTTCTGCATGCACGTGGTCGTTGTTACCGGGAGTTGACTGTGGCAACAGTGGATTTTAATAAACTGGAGGAACTGGATTCGCGGGAATTTGTTTGCTATTTAACAGGAACTTTCTCCAAGCGTATAGCGAACTTAGTGTAGTGGAATTTATTGTAGACAGTTATTGTAGATTATTTGTAACATTGTCGATTGCTTTCTTGGTTTCCACTACATGGTGCTGCACAAAAACGTCTTGTTTATATATCAGTTAACAAAATGCATTAATCAAAATTCCTCGCTTCATTTCCCTCATTTAATTGATCAATCAACAGATGTTTAGAAGTTGAGTCACTTGCTTATCCACAACCTATCGGAACAAATTCTAATCTCGTTAACCATTCCACTGATTTCTTTAACAATCTAAGAACATTCAGATACTGGAGCTAAAGTATGATAACTGACCGATCTTATTCCGATATTTTGTAGGTACACACTCATTTCGTTACTTGGCCATTTACAATAATAATAATAACAACTAATATAAGTTGACAGGAACAAACCATATATAGCCTACTAATACACTGTGAAACCTGGTGTAGATAGCGGGCCTTTGTGATATCTATTAGGAGGGATTCATTTGTAACGATCAACTTACAAATCTTTAGACAGCTTCGTTTGCTATCACGAAAGGTTCGGAATAAGGCGTAGTTCAACCGATCTCTTGAACTTCACAAATATACTAACGTGTACAAGATTCAAGTACACTGCTGTGACAGTTCTAAGACATTTTCATCATACGTATCGTGTAATCACTACATAAGCATTTGTGGAGTCCTCAACTTTGTCAGTACAGCTCACAGAGATCACAGATAACCTCCAGCGTCTGGCTAACATGACTGATGTGACCACACCGACTTCCTAGTCTTTGAGGCACGGTGTGGCTGAACGACGTTGAGAGATGTATATGGAGAGTTACGGGCAAACTGGTCGGTTAGAAGTGGGGTGCAATCATTGTTCAGGTTAATCGCCTAGTTGACACTAGTCAACCATTTTCGTTCATTTGGGTGATGTTGCCACGTGATTAACTTAAAAGGTTGGTGCAAGAAGCAAGTTTATATCCTGGTCTCGCAACGACTAGGAAATGCTTATTCATAGCAAGGGTGGATGACATGGTGCATTCCGGTGAAAGCACAGGTGAAAAAACATGCCACTTTCTATCAGGGACTTGAACTGTCTAATGTTACAAGCTATTTTAAGGCGTACAGCAGTATTTGTTTAATTCATCACGGTTGCCACTATCATCGAAGTGGTCGGCTGTCAAAAATCATGACAAGACATTATAGTGTGAACGATGATTACATAGTATGATGTTTCACTCCTGACCTTTTCTGCTACCTTGGCGTGGTGGTCAGATTTGGCTGTTGTTTTGGACCGGTGGGCTGTGCTGACTGCGACTTCAATCGAGGTAAATGTGCTAACTTTATAAGTGTTTATGGTCCAACCATGTGATAATGAAAAGGACCAGTTCTATGATCGGCTGTCCACCACAATCCGGTCGACACCGGCGAGTGACCGACTATTGATTCTGGGTGACTTAAACACTCGAGTTGGGCGCGACTAGATAGCTCGGCCGGGAGTCCTCGGACCCTACGGCATTGATCCAGTGAACGAGAACGGTGATCGTCTGTTCCACCTGTGTGCTACTCACGAGCTGACTATCACGAACACCCGATTCCAGCTGGATGCGAGCGACATCACGACGTCGACCCATCCACGAAGCACTCATCACCATTTACTTGACTACGTGATTGCGCGACAGCAAGACATTCATGAGGTGCGTATCACGCGAGTGATGCGCGGCGCTGAATGTTGCCCCGATCATAGACTGTTCAGGACTAAATTATTTATCCATATACGCAAGTCTGTCTATTGTAGATTTTCCGGACAACGGCAGAAGTTGGATATCGAACGAATGGAGAGTTCTGAGAAAAAGATTGCTTTTCAGTGCGCCGTTGCCGCCCGTCTGCACAACACTCTTGTATCCACCACCTCCGGGGGTATGTGACAATTCATCGAGAAACGGTTCATGGCAGCAGCCACCAAGACGGTTGGTGTCCAACGCCAGAAACGTCCAAACTGGTCCGACGAAAACAACGTGGTTATCTCTGAGTTGGTGTGAGAGGAGACTACCGCGTTTGCTGCCTCCACAGTGGATCCAGACAATGAAGCGAATAAGGCGACGTTCCGGAGTATCCGTTGGCAACTGGCCGAGTGAGTTCGTGGAATCAAGGACAACTGGTGGATGAAGCAGGGCGAGCGAATGCAGGGCTTTGCAGATCGTCGACAACATAGGGAGTTCTAAGATTTGCTCAAATCGATCTTCGGTCCATCTATTCAGTCCAATAAGCACTCGTGGACGTGGACACCGGCTGTTTGTGCACCCAGCCAGAGGACATCATGAAGATCTGGCGCAAACACTTTGGTAGCCTACTAAACCCTCCGGCTACCATTGATTGGGCGACCGTGAACAGCCTGTTGTAATAGGCCATCAAGTCTTCACTTGCTCTTGCTCCGGATTTGCTGGAGTTGCGAAGAGTGATTAGTCAACTGCGTAACGGAAAGGCTGCAGGTGAAGATGGATTGCCAGGTGGAATCTCGAAGAATGGCGGACCGGCGCTGAAACGTAAACTGTTCCAACTGGTTCGCTCCATCTGTGAGCACGAGGTGACGTCGCAAGAATTCAAGGACGCCATTGTTCACAGGTAAGGGTAGCAAGCAATGCCCCGACAGCTGTCGGGGCATAAGTCTGCTTAGCTGCGCAGGCAGGGTACTTGCCAGAATTCGCCTGAACCGGTTTAATACGAATGTTTTGGAAACCAATGTTCATGAGGAGCAATGTGGATTCCGGGCGAATTGGAGTACGATCGACCTGGTGTTTGTTGCTCGACAGCTTCAAGCGAAGTGCCGGAAACGCAACCAACCCCTATATGCTCTCTTCGTGGGCTTCACTAAGGCGTTTGATTCCGTGAGCCGCGAGGCGATGTGGACGGTGCTTGGTAAGTCTGGATGTTCAGGTAAGTTCTGTAATCTGATTAGGTTGTTGCATTTGGGCATGAGGGCGAAGGTGCAATCGTGTGGATCTACCTCTGATGATTTTGACATTGTCACTGGCGTGAAACAGGGTTGTGTCCTGGCTCCATCCTTATTTAGTTTATATTTGACTGCCATGCTAACAGTTGCTTTTCAGGATTCTGGGGAGGACGGCGTTGAAGTTGAGTACCGGACGGATGGGCGCCTGCTGAATATTCGACGCTTCGGCGCCCAAACCAGGTTACATACCTCACTGGTACGCATGCTTCTGTTCGCAGATGACAGCGCGCTGTTCGCACATAGTGAGGACGAACTACAGCGATTGGCCACGGCTTTCACGACCGCGACATTCAAGTTTGGACTGGATATCAACACAGGTAAGACATTTTCTTTCTTTCAGCCTTCTCCGGGCGGAGGTGCTGTCTGTGCACCTTCTCCTCAAATCGGTGTTAACGGAAATGTTGTAAGCAACTGTACAAATTTCTGTTACTTGGGCAGCAATCTGTTCACCGATCTGTCCGTGGACCGCGAGTTGAGAGCTCGTGTGGTAAAGGCTAGTACTGCTTTCGGACGTCTTGAAAGACGTGTGTGGAGGAACCACAGCCTGAAGCCGAGCACTAAGCACTTTGTTTACCGCTCAATGGTGCTGTCTATACTGTTATACGGTAGTTAAACGAGGACTTTGTATCAGCGAAACGTGCGCTATCTGAACCACTTTCATTTGCAATGTTTAGGACGCATCTTGGGTATTCGGTGATCGGACATGGATCTGAACACTGAGGTACTGCGATGAGCGAACATGAACGGGATGGAAGCCCTGTTGATGTTGAATCAGCTTTGTTGACTAGGTCACGTTCGTCGGATGGGCGATGACCGTATCTCGAAACAGGTGCTGTATGGACAACTGAGATCAGGTAAGCAAAATCCTGATGACCCAAAGTTGAGATACCAGGATGCTGTGCAGATATGTCTTTCACGTTGTAAAACTGATTTTAGATGTTCTGAGGAAGAATTAGCGTTGAACCGGACTGCCTGGAGGAATACGATTCGGACGGGCGTCCGCGAGTTCAACGAGCAGTTATTGCGCGGCCGAGAACGAAAGCGCGCGGTACGCAAGGGAACCATCGGTGCCATAGGTCGTGGTGACATGACTATATGGCGTTGCGATGTGTGCGGCCGCGAATGCGCTGGCCGTTTGGGATTAGTTGTTCGCCAACGTACTCATAGTGCACCGTCGGCGAAGAGATAACGAGTACGTTTGACTCAGGTAGGTCATACTAAGAAATCCATTCTACTCTTGTTAACGATTGCATCTATCAAGAGTACAGTCGTTTGATTAATAATCCACACCTCTTTTTTCAGCAACTTGGGCGTTTGTGATCTTCTACCCATTCTTTTCTTGGGCTTTGTTGTTGTATTGAATTATGAATCGTCTGTCTGATCTTTTCGTAGTTCAACTTTGAGTTTTGTTTTTCAAATTTAACCTCTCCAGAATCCATTAACATGCACTCGTATACTGAAATGCTTCCTATATTACATTTCACACTTCTTCCTTCCTAGTATAGATTTTGTCATTTCAGTCTCTCTCACTGTTTATTTTCCGAAAGATAAGGGTTTCCTTTTCGTGCTAGCCATTCAATTGGTTAACCAGCATTGGCTGGCTGGACACAAAAGCCTCACGCACACACCTACTGGTCTTATTCCTTCGGGTTTACACTGAATACATGGTGTGCGAGTGGAACCGCAAGTGGTGCAGCGCAAGCCACTTGAGGTGACGGTTTAAAACACAAGCGTTCTTTGGCTTCGGTCATTGTGATAGGCCAGTCTGAATGGGATGCCGAAAACCATGGTGTTTCACTGCTTGAACGAGAAGGTCGTGGATCAGTTGCTAGATAGATGTGGTTAAGTTCAACGGTAAGTTCCATTCAAACTCAAAAATGGTTGAATACCCAGCAGCATATCCAAAGTATTTTAAAAACTGGGATCGTTCTGTCGGGGAAAGTAAAACGGTTAGCAAATTCTTTTTGAAGAGAACTGAGTTCATTTTATACGCATGAGTTAGTTACTCCTGACATCGACACGTCCGAACGTGACGCCAACAATGAAAAACAAACTTCCTTTTCCCACCGTATCCAGCAAGGTTAACTGTAAGATGGTCATACGTTGCCTCTATTTGAACATCAGCTTTGATCGTTCTCTGGACCATGATTTAACAGGAAAATGGCTTATTGAGTTCAACGCATCGCAACCGGTAAAAATCCTCAACATTTCCACTGTGTGTGTATTGAACTAGATTTCTCAATAAACCGCGTGCTTCATCGGTCTTTTTCTGAGGGTCACACAAAATAAAAGCGACAACGTGTAGATAAATTCAAGCCGGTATTTTATAACAAAAGTTGTGAAACGAGTTTGGGGGCAGTGTATTATGCAGGTTGTTTGTTCTACACAGGTGAATAACACATCGAATTAGTTTCTGGTTGCAAAGTTTCATTTACAATGGCGCTCTTCCGCAGCTTATTAATGTCAACCGCTAAGTCTATAAATAGCCATATGGCCGTGTTCTGGATGGGCTTGTTAAAGATGCTAAAGATCATTCTTGAGATAAGTGAAACGATACTGGCAAGTTGGGAATAATGTTTCAAAAGCGTAGGACACCAGCATTTTTTTGAAAATTTGTCTTGATCCACACAGTCAATAGAAAGTGAACTTCTCGGATTCGTTCATTACTCCACAATCCCTCGTCAGTGATACAACCATGCAAGTGAGGTCTGAATAATGTAGAATCCGACACTGTTGGTTGCAGTCGTGAATGAAATGAATGTAGAGAGCAACTTAACTGTGGATGGGGTCTTTTCGATTAAGCTAGACATGAAAATTATGAGGAAAACTTCCAGGCAGTAACATACACTTTTGATGAGACCAAGTGTTTTTCTAATCGCTGACGGTGTTTATCACAAAAATAACCGTGAGACAGATGATGCAGTCGATCACGGCTGGTGTACACAGCAAAAACGAAGCGAATGTCGAACTACTTGTTAGTAGTAAAACAGTTTGAAATAAACAACAACTTAGAACAGGATGACATACATGGTGATGTTAACGGGCACAAACTAAGTGAGACGTACCCAGTTTAAATGCGGTGGTCATTGGTAGAGTAACCAGTTAGAAGATTGATTGACGAGGTCACAAAATCGCCTATCTTATTCGATGCCGTATGTAATGTTGCTACTGGGTACGGGAATAACACTTCATTGGTTTTCGTCCAAATCCAATTCGAATGACCTGTTTTGACTTATTCGATTAACTTGACGTGGTGGTCAGGCTTGTGCACTGCACTGGTCCGGAGGGTTATGCTGATTAGGATTTCCGTCCTTCCAGGAGAAAACTTGTCAGACAAACCAAACGAGAGCAACCGGACGATTGTATATTGCTCTGCTGACGGTGTAGGATTGTTTAGGTATGAGTACACAGGAGAATTATTTTTGTAGCTGCTGCACTGCTATCTGCCTTATCAGGATGAAAGGGTTATGAAAGGTGCCCTCAAACAAAGAGCATTCTGGCAGCCTAGTGGTTCACCGTGACCGCCGACGTAGTATACAATACGACAGAAAGACATCCGGCATAATCCATATTATTTTCAATACATCCACTGCACACAGGAGTGCTCAGTAGCAGACACTAATGTCTTTTTCACTGCAAATTCGGGCTAGACAAGCCCCGCACTTTCGAATGAGTGTTTTCTGAGGTCAAGGCAACTGGTAAACATTGGTGTCTTCAATGTCTGCACTCACCGATAAGTTGGTCGGCAAGATGCTCTGACAAGTACTCTCTCATGTCTGAAGCTTGATGTATGCTGCGTGTCGGAGATTTGAATATGCAATCCTAGCACCGTTATTTACTTGGACTCACATTTAGACAGTTGTTGATCTAAGTGCTTCTGTTCCAGGGTCTCTGGCGATGCCGAAGCTGAATCTCGTGGTCAAGCTGGAGTGGGAATTGCACTGATTTCCAGGGCAGAACAATGTTTGCTCGATTGGGTCTCAGTGAACAGTCGCTTGTGCGCTGTCGGTCTCAGCATAAATCCGAAAGGTGTGGTATACTCACCACATCGGCGTAAGTCCCAACGAATAGTTGTTCGGATGCTACCAAAGATGCGTTCTGCGACGTCCTCGTTGACCTTCTGTAGCAGATTAAACACTCAGACATTACCATACTAGCGAGCGGTTTTACTACTCAACCTGGTCGTCTTTCCCCGGATAAGAAGTGGCTGGGAGGTATGTTTGGTGTCCGGGCACAACGCAACGACCGTCGAGAACTTAATCGCAAACTGATCAAAAGTTTTCTCAAAAACCGTGGGCTCCACTTGGTCGTACGGTCGAAAGAGATGGAACGAGCTTTTTTATCTGAGAACAGTAAAAAGCTTTTCCCCTGATCTTTGGTTGCACTGACCATCAAATCGGTTTAAGTGAGACCATATGTGACAAGGATGGTTCAGTTCTCAACAGTCAGTTGCATCGACTTGGGGGGGGCAGAACACATTGAGGAGCAGTTCAGCTGTATTCAACCAGACCATGTAGATGAGACGACCCGAGTGGTTAGGGTCTGCATGATAATTAAAATTTGACCGGTTAGAAATTGGGAATTTCCATTGATTGTAATTAAACACCTCTCACAAGTGGTTACAGTTTTGCATTCAAGTTCACTTTCAAGCCGGTTTCTTTTGAATAGGAGTATTGGACTTGAGTGTCACTTCCAGTAGAAGTGGTTAGTAGAGAACTACGACTGAAATGTGTTTTCAGGAGACAACCAGATTGACCTGGACGCCACAGGCTTCACAGTAAGCACGACTGAGTTATACCCAACCACTCAGTTGCATTCAGATGTCACTAAAACTTAGGTTATCCGAATGCTACAGAAGGAGACACAGTCCTTTCAACTCCGGTCTATGACACCACGAGTCGGACTTTTCGTTTAGTAGAAAACCAAGAAAATGTTGAATATGCCAAGCGTAGTTTTGCTTATTGACAAGTATTAAGAGATTTTGTGAGTGGTGCACGATCAAGTGAATCCAGATCTAATGATTGCGAACGTTACTCTATTGACTTTCCTCTTTCATTTCAACGTTCTGGAAACAGTGTATCAAGATGATCTCAAGGTGTTTCTGCATAACAACCTTTGCCCCAATCCTGCTGGTACTAGACCATGTGCTTCTCGATCGTTGACGATTATGCAACAACCGGATTTACCGTGGACTTCAGCACTTATCAGCAACATTGTTCTAAATCGACCGAATGCGTTCAGAAAAGATACAACTTACCTGTCGCTGCTTTTGCAAAAAAGATTCAGTACACATTTAATTCCAGATGATAGCCCAAACAAAAAAAGCCAGACTTGTATTGAGTGTGAGATTCCTTTGTTCACTTCTGATGTCCAGCATCCACTTGGCATTTCCAATCTGAACAACGGTTGAAGTAAAATATGCTTTCATCACAAAACATTCCAGAGTACGATTGTTTTGAATGTTAAATACGGCGACTTTGGAGTTCGTTATGCCACAAAAGCGGGTTTTGGGCTGGACGAAAATTGAATCGGTTGACTTCATTTCAGTTGACTATTTAACAGACGGAACTCGATGGTAGTCATTTTTCTATAATTGAGACATTTTAACCACATAGATAAAAATCTGTGAATATCTTCTATAAGACTCAAGGTGATTGTTTTATCGACGGCAACCCTTGCTCTTCATGAACGTCACTAGATAAGGTGAGTTACTGAATGAAACGAGAGAATGTTGCCGGCTCAGACGTATGATGGAATGACAGTCTGCTTACATATTCAGTAGTGGCTGACGACTAACCTTGACTGTATTCCACATATGTCATAATTATTTCTATACGGTTATTCGTAACCAACATTTCTAACACGATGAAGTTGGGCAGGTAGTACATGGTGAAAATGCAACAATGCTGTCTCCTAATTGCCAGCCTGAACGATTAATTATACCGACAGTTAGTGTAAACAGTAAGAATAAGCGAAGCTGAGTCAGCTACTTCGTAAGTTAGCATGCTTTGAGCAAGGCGTCGAACACACTGAAGTCCAGTGAACGGAGGTCTCAAGTCTTGATCACTCAAACTAACGTTAGATAAATATTTAAATTACTAATGAGTGGTCGGGGATTTGGATAATTTCAAGTTGAACATCACCCAAAGTTATTTAATGTAATTATACTAATTACTAACTAGCAATCCGGTCATCCTTAAACAAGGTTTGAATAAGTAAAAATGTGGTGAATACGAATGATCAGAGAGTATGTTTCGAGAACGTCTGTCATAGACCGTAACGTGCTCGAAAAAAGGAAAATGAACTAGGTCAGTTATGAAAATGTGTTTTTTTGGTCAACATACGAGGGAACGGCATGTAAGCGTATAGACTTTATGCGAAAGCAGAACAATGTAGTCAATGGGGAAGTGTTCAACGATGTACAACACATTTATTTATGAGTATATGAAAAGCTTTGGAAAACCTTCCAAGGAACGTGAGATATTCGGATTTACTGACGAGTTCATTTATGTGAACAGGTGAGCTAAGATTAGAAATATGGTTTCGAGATAGTCGACCGTACAGCATGTCAACGTGGGTTTAAAATATGTGTAAAATGAAGGGTTACGGTTGAGTAGAATGATTTCAGGCAGTTATCGTCTAGGAATCATCTTGAATTGTCCTGTATTCTTATTAGTTACATTTACATAAGCCACAACAAGACTGTCAGTAAAGTGCCATGAAATACAAGATCACGAGTGATGGAAAATTATAACCAAGACATACAGATATTCTGTTTTAAGCTTATACAAAATTACAGAAGTTGATTTTGAGATCATCTTAAAAAATGGATCGCCTTCTTGGACACATCAAGTACGAATAACCGGGAACCAGGTAGAGCGTTTCACCTTAAAAACCACGTTCCAGAAAGTGCATCTGTTGGAGAGATGGTTTACACACACAGTAGGAACCAAACGGTATTCTGGGGACATTCTCCTAACCCTAACAGCGGCTGACTTATCAATCCGCGACTGTCTTACAACGCTTACTAAAAGTTAGTATTATCCTACCACTGACTTATTTTGTGGTGAGCCCGTTTATTTGATTGACACAAATGACGCGTCTTATAGTTGGTATCAGTTTGACTGAAACAACAATAACGCACTTGTGATAGGCATGGAGATTTGTGCCGTTAATGCCACACTGGGCAAACAACTAAACAAAGAGGCCAGGTCATTCAATTTTCTGCGCGCACTCCAAAGCATTTTCTTAACGATGAAATGTTGTGATAATTTATATTCCTCTGGCGACAACTTCTAGAACTTTCACATTAGGTTTACTTGATCGATTAGGATTAAGTGGATATGACAGTACTGATCACCATCTATATCGGGACAGATTTTTTGCATGAAAATGATTCGATTTGTTATTTTGTTACCTTCACATACCATGAACGAATGGAAAGAATGTGCTTGTAGGTCCCCAGAATTGATAATATAGCGACCCTGGATAAAATAACATTAATCCAGTTGATCACATTGATACTTGCACAGGTACGAATGCGTGTGATAGCAAAAATGTGAAGTAAAATTGTTTAACGACTCTCAGTTTATTAAAAGTCACATTGTACGGTGATCTTATATGTGTGAATACAGTGAGATTGCGTTTGATTGCTGTAAAGTGATATATCACTAACAGGATACCGGATAGTGTAAGAGCTTTCTAAATAACCGTCCTGTATGAGTGACCCTCTTTTCCTAGAGCGTCTTTCAATTCATACGGAAATGAAGAACACTGATGGCAAACTAGCCTCAAAGACTACAGTATGTTCCGTTGTTTATCTCGAGAGCATTCAATACAGACAACCTTGAGCCAATTTATCTGCTCTGGACTTGTTTAACAACATGACTGTGAGATTACGCTGATTTTATTTTAGTGTCAGATGTAGTTTAAAATTCATAAACGTTTCAGTTTGGACGACAAAATATGCAGACCGAATAATCAAGGTATGATTAGCTGGCTATGACTAAGTGAAACACAAAAATACACAATATCTTGTAGAAAGAATAAAGAAATAGAGTTCAAATTTATTAAAGGAACGCTCACAGATTCAGTGGTAAAAACATTTTGATAAAATGGTATCCTCTTAAGAAGACGTCAGTTTCATTACTTCCTCATTAGAAAGATAATGTCCAACTGCAACTCATTAAATAATTCATTTTCCAGCAATCAAATACCGTCAGTTACCACTTCGAGAAATAAATCAGATATAGCAAAAGCCAGTGGTCAGCCACAGAAATAATTACACATTTTAATACAAGAATGTCTTGGTAGGTTGTTCCGTTTGAAGTATATAATCAGTCATTTACGTGTAATGCCCACAAATAGACATCTGGGCACAGTAAATGCAGTCCTTTGATCAGTTAACTTTATTTTCAGGTACATGTTAGGCATGTAAAATATCCATAAACTAATTATCAATGTACATATGCCATAAGTAAGATTAGGGATCTATAATCTAAAGTCCTATGGAACATTTAAAAATACTCCTTGTAAAGTTATACACATGCATAGTTAAGTTATCTAGGTCTATCAAGTGCGGATGCCGTTAATTAACGCTGAAAGACATATAGCACAAGTTACTTTCAAATCAAAGTTTCATTTAAGTAACACTAACTACGAAGCGAGATTAGGATTTGGCCACTTGATCAGTGTTAATCGATGTCACAACAAAGCTTTCAGAAACTAAGTTTGGTGACGTGTGTGGGCATTTCATTGGTTGACTTTGGATAGTCCGTCACGGTTGATGTGTGTAGTTTGTACGATTTCTTACACAATAGCATAGAGTGGTGATACGTCATCTACCGATGACCCAGAAGTTGATATTCACCTCAAGGGGAAAGTCAGACAGTTTTTCAGGGGTGAGTAGTTAAACGCACATAAACGTAACAAAACTTTAATTTCCTGGATTTTACCTTCCTCATCAGACCATTCAAATCGACAGCGGTGTTTGATAGTAAGACATTACAAAGAATGAGTGGCATTCTTCGACATCACTTCCTCGCAGTTGAATGGCTTACCTTATCAGGTCAAACACCGGGTACTTTTAACACCATGTGCGTAGACTGTTTATGAGTGAAGCAATTTTCTATATTTTCTTTGACTACATTATTATGTCACAAACAGTTACTACCTGTGTCTTCTTGAAGGGAATTTGATAAGCTTCTACCAGTAAAGGGTTTTGTCATTTTGTACAACAAGGATGAGTTTGGTGAATGTGAGGACACTGACTAAATAATGAATGGGGTGCCTGAGTAAAACTTTCCGGTCAATTTTCCGAAGTTTGAGTTGGGTCGCAAGACAAACCGACTGGTTGAATCACTTTAAGCTACACCAATCGAGCAGCTTTTGGCCTATTTTGCTCTGGGTCTAATGAGTTTTAGTGTCAGTCTCAAACATGTTACCAACAAAATTCGATAGCTATCCGACACACACAAAACACTTAATGTATTGTTACTGCAACAAATATTCCATTGTGGTATCGTGTGTAAGTGCGCAGGTTCGTGCAAACTTGAAACATTTCTTAAAGGTGAACAACACAATGATCCCACATCTATGGTCGTTAAGTGTCACACAGGATATGAAGTCATGACATGCGATTTCAGCAACGCCGGTAAATGAGGTTTAAACAAGGAGTGTCAACATCTTGTAAATATAGAAACATATGTATGGGACCATAGTATTCAAAACACAACATACATCAAGCTAAGTCCAGTTGGTTTCTGAGTTGTGAGGTGGGCTCCCTGATGGATCATAGATATCGTAACGAAACACTATGTAGGTGTAGTATCTATTAAGGTTTTGTAACGCGTCGCAGCTAAACGGCTCCGTTGTTCAGCCCGTTAAAGACATGCACCAAAAGGACAAACCTGCGACCAATTAATAATTGGACAATTTCAAGAAATTCACCGTCGTCTCACACGCACTGCTTGTTTGCCAGTTTCGTGCCATGAACTCATAAAGAGACGTTGGTAACAAGATGCAAAAACCCTCCACTGACCAAGTTCTGCATAAGGAAAATCAATGAAAAGCAATCGGTGTCAAATAGGGATTGTGGTACAGCGCTCATTCCGTATAGTAACCGTCTCGCACTGTCAATTTCCAACAGTTGCCATTTTACAGAAACTATACACAATCCACAGAAGCCAAGCTTTACTGGGTAACTCCATCCAACCGCTATTTCAGTGCGTCTCCATCCTTACAGTCAGTAACCTTCAAAATTGTTTCATCAGGCTAGCCACTTTGCTTTAAGTTCATTCGCATCGCTCCCAAGTATCATGAAAATTGAGGGTCACAGTCCCAATTTTTTTCAGTTTACACCATCTATGACGAAAAGGAATGGAATATATCCCAGTGAGGGCACATAAGGGCGACCTTCATGCACCGGATACGTTAGCAAATTCACCGTCAGTTCTTAGTTAGTTAGTCCCAAGTTTCAGTTTGGTCGTTGCCCAGCCCTGTAATCGTTAGAGCTTGTGTAAACTCCGATGCGTGGTCTGACGTTAATGACGAACTTGCATCACCCTACCTGACAATTTCGAAACTACTAGAAATCTAAGCACGACATGCATAATATCCGTTTTGACTTTCTTTCTACTCACCGCCTACTTCTCTTTTTGTGAGTAATATGTTTTATGATACAATTATGCTCATATGAAGGGCGCTTTAGCCGCCATCTTGAATTTGGACACTTTCTGCTTATGTTCGACCACTGACGGCCGAAAACTCTATTTGGACATACGACTTCGAACTTATATGACATTTCGTATTGATTCCATATATCATCTTGTTGCTATCTACGTATTTTCTGTTACAGAAACATTACTGGGCTGTTTGCAGTCGTCATCAGTTTTATTTGACCTCGGGGTGTTAAGTTCTAGGGTACCCAGGTGACCTCTGAAGTAAAACGCAGAAGAAAAACGCAGAATCTACAAATAGCAACTTAAATATCTTTCATGTATGGACAGTTTGTTTATCTCTGTGGCACCGCCAAATGATTTACGATCAAGTACTGTTAAGCCGAGCTAGCATGGAATAATTAGCACTGAAGGTAAAACTCGATGTTGTCCAAATAAGTAGAAACGGGTGGGTGGGTTCAGTGAATCATGTAATCGCTGTTTGAAAACCAGTAGAATGCAAGTATTGAGTATCTTAAAGTGGAATAACTACATAGAACGCCGGTGCAGTGCGCGTATCTAGAGTGAGACATGGAGTACAGTTACACGCTGATGTGCGTACAGTGAGTTGAACCACAGAATAACTATGATGCCTAATAATTCTAACGATTTTTCATTTCGCAGCACATACGTTGCTAGCCCTCTCATTAAAGGTTGCAAAAATGGAGGAAAAATGAAGTAGGAAATGTTTCAAAGGATGTGCGTATTACAACAACAAGTGATTTAGCCTTGAGCAAAATATGGATCTTCTATGACTGATCATCTACCAACAGTGTAATTTAGTTGGAAACTCAAAGGTGCGGCTGTTAAACAACGAGCAAGCAATGACCATGCGAACAAACCACTGTGGAGATAGAATAAGTAACCGCATACTGGTCGTTCTATTGTGTCATAACACGCTAGAAATAATCACAGTTTGAACAAAAATGATGGTTCAGTACACATCGTCCCAAAAGGAGGGTGACCAGATTTATTATACCGTAAGGTTGGTTGCTGTGTATAGAAACCTGTTATAAAACTTGGGTAACACCTGAGGTTCAATGATCACGCAGTTAGTTTCTTGTCTGGAGACCAAATAAAACAGACTTCGTTAGTTCGCAACGCTTTAACCGACCTTTCGACCTTACGAATAGCACGCCAGTATGTCAAGCAGTCGAGGCTCGCTGACCAAATACAATAAACGGAGGGTGCTTCAAAAGAGGAACAGAACGAACTAAAACCATATAGAACCAGTCGGTATATTCTATAGAGTGCAACATGTGGACTATATGTGGAGTTTCGTTTTAACTTCAATCTAAATGATAGAACATCCGAGTTGTGCTTCATCTCGGAAGTCTCTCTACTGTGTATTCTTGTTACTTCTGTCGCTCTTCGGAATGCTCTTAAGTATCCCAGCCCAGACGTTGACAAACCAAACGCTTTAGCTAATGGTTCGATGAGGAATGGGGTAAACGCTGTGTCTCTTGGACAAATACTTGTTGAAACTAAGGACCATAGTCACTGAGCAAATATGGTAAACAATGATATAACTCGATGATGAAACATGTCAGAGTTGGGGGCTTTCTGAGAACGTGGGAAGATCTGATGACCGAAGTCTGATATGAAGGATGGAATAACTTGACCACCTAATGGAATGAAACAGACAGACCTAACGATGTAAAATTAGGTTTACAAAGCAGAGCATGAAGCTTTAACTTGATTTTAGGCTAGTAAACGCTAGGTAAAATAAATAGACTGTAAAAAGTGCACCTGTATGCGACATTTCCACTGGCCAGTCAAAATTTGTGGAACCCAAAGTGTCAAAGCTAAATGTACAGCGACGGTCCTGGTGTCATATGCAGTGGTACTTTTGTATACTTCTGAAGTCATCATTTTATATCAAGATGCAAACTTACTGGGAAAACCGACCATTAATACGATAAGAGAAAGTTCTCAACCAGAGATTTTTCCTTCATTTATTTTAAATGTGTGGACAACAGCATATCAAAGCTGCTAATTGAAAGCACTATTTGTGAGTTTGTGTCAGCCTTCCATTGTTTACACCAGATTGACTAGAAACTAACCCGGAGCTGTGATCGCCCGTGATGGTCCGTAACCTAAGTGTGATTAAATTAAGAGTAGCTTAAGATCACTATTCACGCACACTATCCAGAAGACGATAGTTAGATTTGCGGGCTTCTGTTCAGTTTCAACCGAACACTGTGGACCCGAATTTTTTATTTATTTCTGTGATAGTTAAGTGTTCAAACGGTAGAGTATTTGACTCGCAGGACCTGCTTTTTTGGAACCACGTGCTCCCGATTGTTACAAAATTTTGAAACCGAGTGAGCATGCGTTGCTCGCATGAGAACTGTTGGGACGAAACAAACAGACCGTTCACAATGTTCTGCTCCTCTCTCTTTCGCAATCAGTTTCCAATTTGACAGGGAAGTCGTGATTCTTCTGATAACTGAAACAGAATTTGCTTATCAGTTTAATCCGTTTGGTCCGTCGATAACTCCTATGATAGATGAAAATTCCTGCTAAAACGGGCAAACTATGTATAAGTTCCATGCTAGCTAAAACAAATCTAGGTGACGCGTTTGTGTTCGGAACAAGGTCAAGGAAAGGTTGGGTGTTGGTGCGTTCATGTTTACTCACCACCACTGTATGTGACAACAGACCAATCTAAAGTTCCTGTCACATTCGGTAACGCCCTACTCCGTTTGTCTGCTGGCACAAAGATGTTGCTTCTGTTTGTATGCTAACTACGTCTACTGCTAAATAGTAGGATTTAAACAAATAACAGGTGCATATTTTGTCCACTTCTTCCACTACAGACAGCCATTTCAATTACACCCTTTTATCCACAAAAAGTATATTTTCATTTAGTAATACGCCTTTGGTAACAGATGCCATGATGTGTATTGTTTCACAGTGAATATTGTACTGTGCCCAGATTTCTTCAATCGAATCCTGATGACAGTCGCTACCTCACTGTTCCAAACAAACTTGTGTATGCAATGTAAGTGATCCAGCTCTGGTGTAAATGATTCATCCATTTCATTGTAGCAGAGGATACACATTATGGCTTAGAAGTGTATGGCTTGATATTAAACCAAACATGCGGAAAAGTACGCCTTTGCGGCTACTTGTACTGCAAGAGGTAACCATCTTCAGTGCAGGCTGACATTCATGTTCCAGTGAGGGATTTTCTTTAACAGCCAGACATATTGACTAGTACAGTGAAAGTATTTAGGTCAGCTACCGATATTTCGAATTGTTCAACTGTCCATCACTTAAGGCACACACGCACATTGTTTAGTTGATATCACGAAAAGGTAGCCAATTCAATAAAGTGATTACTGTTTTCATTATTGTTACTAACATTGTCTCAACAAACATTAACTTTATCGGTGGGTTAAATAGGACATAATTTGGTGTTATTGAAAATGGAACAACAGGGATAATGATAACAATTCAGTTGGGACTAAGTGTGGTAAAATCTGAATGTAAACAATAGGTCTGTACAGGTAGCCCGTACTCAGACTTCCACTTTACAGGTCTTATTCATGCATAATATACTAACTTCGATTTCAGATCGTTCGATCTTATCCAGAAATGTGCTAAGATAAAACGAGCCTTTTTGTATAAGAATGACGGCGTGCTGTTTACTTCGATCTGTGGCTACCTTGGTCGTAAACCAAGTGTTTACAAAACATAACCGAAAAAGATTACTTACTTGTCAGCAATCAGTCACGTCGGCATCACAGGTGAGCTGAACATTCGGAAGAACAGATTGGATGGCTTGGACTATGTTGTATAGACAGTGAAGACAACGTGGTTAGGTAAGGCAGTCCGGAAGGTGTTCCGCCGAAAAGTCATCCTTATCAGTATCATCATCATCATAAAAAACACTACATCAAGGGTTGACGCACTGATGCTTAACTACCACACAACCACGAAGAAGATAAACCCTGTATAAGAAGGGAAAATAAAGAAAAAGAGGGGAGAGGGGAAGAGACCTGACAACTAAAAATAGCTACGTTTATATTGAAACATACAACATCAAGGTGCCTACACCTTGTAAACAAACAACCAAGCTGTAAATGAAAGTAGGACGTCATCAGCAAGACAGCTTCCTTACGGCTTTTACTGCTCCGCTTCATTAAATGCACTCACTTCATAGACAACTCGGCCAAACAACGGCAACGTTCACGCCACTGAGCTCGGTTAGCCCCCAGCTCACCTAGCGTCTCCAGCTACCGACTTTGCGAGTCGTGAGGGTCCCACCCCGGAAGACGAACCCGATCTACAGCAGCTAACCCCTTCGTGAACGATTTCATTTCTCTACGTCAGGTCACCATCTGTCCATCTCACACCTTGCGCCAATCGGCCGCAGCGTCGGCAAACAGTGCTCGGTGTGGCAGATGACTAGCTGGCTTCCTTAGTACATGACCTAACCATCTAAGTCTGTGCAATTGTAAGGACTGAACGAAAGAATTCGTTTGACAACCAGAGCCAAACACTCGCTTCCTAACCTGCTCGTTGCTCACTCGTTGCTGCCACCCGATACGGGCGATCAAACGCAGACATCAGTGGTCAAACACCTGAGGACGGTTCAAGTCTTCTACCCTCAGTGGCCAGGTTTCGCTGCCGTATAGTAATAGAGCCCTCACTGTAGTCTGATGTACACTACCCTTAAGGTTCAGAGAGACACCACTCTGTCGCCATAGGTATCCCAGATTAGCAATCATCGCCCTAGCCCGGAAGATGCGTGCTTCTATTTGATTCCTTAAACCTCCGCCGGGGATCCTAAGTTAATTATTGTTGAAACCTAACGAAGCCTCAGGTACCGACCTCTGTCCATCTTCTCCCTCCAATAGAAGGTGTGAACAGTTTGGTATCATAGTTGACTGTACTCTATCGAATGATTTGAAAAACCTAAGATATACCTCGTGAAGGTTGTTTACGAATAGTTATTCCCGTTTTCAAATTGTGATGACGAAATCTGTGTGACAACCACAGAAGCGTCATTCTCATTTGTACTGAATCTGAATTACCTGCAGGTTTATTAGTGTGAATGCATGCTTGACTCAAAGAACTCCAGAATCGTGAAAAAGCAGGCAGATTTCCACTCCTGCCACGTGTGCATTGAACATATCTTTGGCCACCAGTTGGCCTTGAAGCACTCTTGTTAGCAGTCAACGGTTTTCATATTTTCAAAATTAAAAACTCTTAGAGTTGGTTGCTGGAAGCATGTACTAGACCTAGATCGTGAGCAGAGGACTCCAAGAAGAGCCGTTCCGTAAACAGGGCGGGAGTTTATGGGCTACAATCTGGAGTGTTCATCAGATCGTGGGGATTTTATGAGAAAGTTCCCATCTCCCTTTTACTATCAAGCTTTGTTACGGGTAACATTTTACAGAATGGGGTCACGTGAACCAATCGTCATGGTGTAAAGGTCCTTTCTGATATTACGACGACATGTATTATGTGGATGACATAGCTACTGTTAGTAGGAAGCGTGCAGACAGTGTCCAGTAATGCAAATGATCTGGCTGTTCTGTGTGGAATGAGTTTGACCCTACTGAAATATGATACACCACATTAGGACAAGAAGATTCACACTCTGAAGTTCTTCACTGTTGTCATTCCCTCTCCTGGAGAATGTGGACAGTTTCCCCGATCTGAGCAGAGGTACTACGCCAACTTGTATAATTACTGGGTTGACATTAACCAGGATATAGAAGGCACGTGTTACCCGTGACAAACTACATCTGTGGAATCGATAATAAAGCCGTAAATGGAAGGACATTCAGTACGCATTCGGAAATGAGACCATTTGTGATTGAAAAAAATACGAAAAGGCTTGGTGTTTGAGTATTGTTGCGTCCATTTGTTATCCTACTTCATGTAGGCTGATGACTTGGGCAACGCAACTGATCACCAACATGTACTTTCAAAATATATGGATGCGCGATCAGGGTCATGTAATGAAAATTCGCACATCGCCATGGTCAGGTAATACTGTTTGTGGGCCTGCTGAACGTTTACCAGGCCGGGCGCTATTCACCCATATCACTGAAGGTTGAATAAAACCACGAGACGATGAGAATAGAACGGGCTCGCTAAGTCTGAAGGCCCTGCAGTTGCGTTAGTTATAGTGGGTAGGTATCATCCGCCAGGTTGAGAACTTTGTACTCTCCAAATCGTTGGTTGAAAGACATTACCGAGAGTAGCAGCGCGCCTTGGTCAATGGCGTGCCCACTTGTTTTTGCTGTCCATTTTTTGTACAATTTTCCTATCCGGTACCTTTTTTTAATGCCCCGTCGCTGTCACATTGATGGATGGCTCGGGGGACAGTACCGTTTTTTCCAGCTTATGGTAGTTCATTACTGACCCAGAGGACCCTGCTACAAAACTGTAAGGCTGGCCAACTATTTAAGGACAGTTTTCACGTGATATGCCGCTGGTACTCTGCTTTTATTTCGGGCACAACCAGGGTTCCCTACAGAAAGTAAGGGTTGCCACCATGTTTACGCTCCATGTGTTAATGTTGGAAAGTATCCCAACGATTGCAACAGGACCACCCACGAATCTACAGTGGTCTCATCTTCCGAAAGCGCACACATGACTCATAAACTACGTGCACATCACGTGCACATGTCAGCCGGAGCGTCTAGGCCCTCTGAAATCAACATACCAAGTTGAGTCGTGTATCGTGTGTTGGGTGGACAGCCTTTTAAGCCCAAAGGGGAAGAATCCAATGCGGTCAGGTTATTACTACGCCCGTCTTGAGGTGAATTATAACTTTTAGTTGGTTCGAAAGGGGCAGTTTTTTCAACAACTAAACCTGAGAAATCGTCAACACAGTCACAAAGATTAAGGTGCGTTGACAGTCCAATCATGTGAAGTTTATCTGCACAAGTAAAGATACAAGAGGGGGATGATTTCAAGTTTCCATCCAAACCAATCGACTGACACTTGCCGCAAATGAAGATGACTTTGATGTTGAAGTTTGAATGCGCTAGGCATCTTCATTGTGACTATACAAAAGTCAATATGGGGAAGCGCGTGACTGAGACATAGAGGAACAAATATTTCAATTTTATTTAATCGTGATCACATCCAACGTCACATAAATTGTGCACAGATTTGGGTATTATTTCCATCTGAGTAAAAGTATGTTAACTTTGGTGACGAGATGAAATTCAACCGAGATCACCTTGTTGTTTGAACCGAGTACTGATACAAGGCATAATAGGAAGACGTGTACTTTAAGAAGTGATCTTTGACAGACAATCAGTGGTATTCCGGGTTCTGTGATGAGGAATCGGTAAGTTAATTGGATGACCTAGATGATAGGTGAAATTCTAATCTGTATGTCAACATACTGGATAGGCCTTATTTTCTAACATCTCAAGATTCCAGTAATTACATCACACTGCCCTGAGTCAAGAAGCACACGTTAGACTGGCTAGCATGTGGTCCTGTTTCAAACCTTATAGTGAACCTCTGCGTCACATTCGTTCGACAAGTGTACAAAAATGCTATGTGCTATGGTTTCTTAGCAGAGTTGTGGATGGCCAGAATGCAAGAATGCAGTTATCTGTGTCCAACACATTTTATCCCATCGTTTAGGAACACGCCAAACTGTTGCATTGAGGTTCCAAGACGGAAAGGACCAGGCACGTTCTACTAACTACGTTCAGAAAACCACATACCAAAGTATCCTCATAGATACATCAAGGTAGTTTGTGTGACTTTTTCCACCAAGTAACTGTCCATAATCATGGCAAATTCTGGTCTGCTGGCTGAAAACAAAAGAAGCATTCTATGAAGTACAGTATCGAAACTATATGTAGAACATTTACTGGTTTTAGATTTCTGTCGCTGAATATGTATACTTGTAATATTGACGAGCTATGCCGGGTGTAGCGTCTTGTACAGCATTTTGCGTTGCATAATTCTCGTTGTTTTTCGCACTTTTCACTTTCTTCAAATTCACATATACACTCGTTTAAATCATGTGAGTCGATTCATTGATCAATACAAAAAAATTGGTTTCCAAGGTCGCGAGCCCTGTGTTCTCTCTCTGCGTTCAGTGTCGCGTGCGCCCACATTTTTGGGAGAGTTAACGGCTAACGGAATCCACATTCATTTCAGCACATTTCCAATCTCATCGGTCGTGGGAATCATCTTCGTTGTGACCTCTGAAGTTACCCGGGAACTATACAACAGATCGTATCTACTGGATACGTCATTCAGTGTGGTGGAACTCTAAACGACGCACCTTCACGCACCTTCCACTTTTTATCACTATTTGGATTTCGTGTTAACACTTGAACTGTATATAGCGTTTAGATCCACTACAGGGAGAACAACTTCGATTTAGGGGGGGGGAAAACAGCTCGACGAAACTTTGAGCTTTAGCACATATTCACCGGGCGCCCGGCATAATAAACATTGATTATGATTAGGTGATTAGGATAGGGTGGACCGTCGCTATTACCAAATGTCTCGTTGAGATGCCCACTGTGCTCACTGATACGAACACCGTTATAATGTAAGTTTCATTAAGACGATCACAGCAGTCATTGGCACGCATATTTCTGTTGGCCCTATCGAAACACACAGGTTAAATCACAGCTTGATCAATCACACATCATCAGCAAAAACCATCCCCATACAGGAACATGGTTCCTATTCACAGTCGTTGGTTGGATTCATAGTATATATTACTCACTCCCCAAGTATGCATGTGAAGAGAGCGCACTATTCTATCGGAACCAGACATACGACAGTGGGAGAAAAAGTCCATGCTTCTGATCCTCAAGCTAGGTATGAACACACTATTTGCTTACTTTGTTTGTCACGTTGTGACTGAGCGGGACTGAGTGATGTTTACAAGCGGCTGAACATAACGTAACGAGCACAGGCGGGTTGGGTTTGAATGTGATTATTAATCAACATATCCGTGATTTGACTATTGTTCATCCTAGTACGGTTATGTGAGTGTTGATGTAAACAATATGTGTCTCTAAATATGATTAAAAGGTTGATAAAAAAGAACAGTTTTCATCGTGATTTTACAGTCTGAAACGTATAACAGAAAAAGTGGTGACAGATAAAAGAGGAAAACCTTCAGGTAGATAACCAAAAAACAGTATCATCAGCATTTTGGACAATAACGTTTGGGTTGCTGTTGGTTACAAGCTTGTGACGAGTGCTTCGTCAAAGGTAGTTTTGCAAAAAGTGGTGCCACTGCTGAATGGGGTAAAAAATGATGGAAAGAGTTCTAACTTTTTGGTTCACTTAACAGGGAACCAAATATGTCTCAGTGAGTTGAGTCACTGCTACGATGAATAAAGACTGGCCGCGGTTGTTTGAACGAATTCAATTTGAAAGCCAGTACTGGCATCGATAAACGATTTAAGAGTCAGCGTCAACTGACATTTCATACTGTGAACCGGATGGTGAAAGAAGCCAACGGTGCAGTTGGCGAGATAATGCACTCCTTGAACATACTCTACTCTATTACCATGGATAGTGACTCCTAAATACAAAACTGCATAGGAGGTAACTGGGACAAAATGTCATTGGCATTTTATTCTACACAGACATGATAGGGAATGATAAACGAAAGCGACAGGGTTACAAATCCCTGATGGTTCAAGCAGGTTTTTAAGTGGCATTTATCCGTTGCTTTCAGACGCAACAGAAAGTGAGTTAGGTATTTTGTAAGCTACGTAAACTGCTCATTGTAACGAAATGACATGTCATGACGAATTACTTTGTGGTCCCACAGCTTTCGTTATATCAATAGTCTGTAGTCTTTGACCTGCGAGTTGCTAACGGATGGACAGTCATCATAAGTTACGAATCAGCACTGGTAGCATCCACACTGGCCCTCTTCTGACAGTGACGTGATATTTTTATGGTACTAAGTGTAAGACTGGCACTGCAAGTCGCGTCCTGATCTTTTTAAACTCATCCTTACGGATGGTGATAAAGGATACATTGTCTTTAATAATATGCCCTGAGGTATTCTAAATTAATCTTTTCATATGGTTTTACATACAACGGGGGCTACTCTACATAATACACAACTTCTGTAGATAATGAAATATTTCACCCTAATTTGCCCGGTGCATTAGAAGTAAATAAACTTACAAGTTTATCGTTTCTGAACCACATCAGTAGTCATAAAGGTGACTTGGTCGTTCCAGGAGTAAACATCTCGGTTGACCTAATGTTAACTCGTAACTGGATCATCCGCTGTTTGCATGTCAACTCAGCAAGAAAATAAAACGTTCAGTCTACTGTATCGATCGCTTGACAGAGACAGATCGCAGTGCATATGATTTTTACAACCCAGCCGTTTCTCAGTTAAGTTCGGGAAAACTGTCGGGACTTGACACAGTAACAGGCACTCATCTGTGTTTTGAGTTTAGTGGTATTACGTATTAAATGATTTAGGCGATATGTCACATTATTCTTCCGGGGTGTGAAATCCAGGTACCCTTCGAAATAAATAGTTATCAACCTTGGGAACGCACCGAACGAAGATATGCTAGACCATCATATGTGTGACTTCAAAGTCCGGAGGCTGGCATCACCGTGGGAAAACAGCTTGTGTATTCGATCCGCCCGGAAGGATGAGTCATCCATTGATCAAGTTCGTATGGGCACGGTAAGCGCCAGCTCACACACGTACCACATGCACACGGTGCGTTATAATACGTGGGAATGAAGTTAATGTCACGTTGCCTCATCCTACATGCATTGTCTGTGGATCGCCAATATTCAGACAGCCTAGCTGGCGGGACACCAGTAATGAACATCAACTCGGAGACACCATCATCTTTCAGGAAAATTTTAGAAAGAAAATCTGCTACATGGACAAGCGTAAATACCAGAGCATCAAACTGCGCACCCTATATGAACGACGGAGGACCAGTGAGTGTATACAAATCCCAGTGGTTTGTAATTTTACTTGCGCTTATTTTCTTACAACCTAACTCCCCAAGAACTATGCGTAGTTCCCACGTCTACCCACGAAACAACTGACTTCCTTTTATCGTCAATTGCATTCTTGTAGTGTCGATAATTCATTCAAATAACTGTACAGTAATTCCAAAAGTTTTAAATAGGAAAACCGTTATCAGTATACATCAGGACAGGGATATGCACTAATGCTGAACTCTAATAAAAGCGAAACTCAAGTCTAGTGCTTCTGTACGAAGTAGGTCAGTCAAAAGGTTTATCTGATACGAGGACTACGAACGAAGTTGAGTGGTGCTTAATCTGAAATAATCCAAATCTCAGAAATTCAATAACTAATTTACGCATAACGTACTCGTTCGTGAACCTTCCCAGTTTTGTATACGTTTAACAAGCAAAGATGACTACGTCGATTCTACAAGCAATTTTAGGGGACAAAATCATACAAAATCTATTCGAATGGCAGTGGTTAGAATAGTAACTTGTGCTGGTCTGATTAATAACTCGTTAGCAGAGACACCTGTTTCCGCGCACCCAGCACACATTTCAAGCTTTAAGTTATAACAATCGCGGATTGAAGTTATGTACTATGAGTCGCATCCAGTTGGTCAAGCAACCTCGGACCGAATGTGGTTGTACTTGTTCATTTTTGTATGCATGCGAACATAGCGCTATTGACACTGAAAGCTATCATAAGAAGTGCTCAGTAAGACCGAATCCAATTTGACAAAGACGAGAAATTCAACTATTTAATGTGTTATTTATTATCGAATTAGTTGGATGCTCGTATGATATGTTTCTTATGTCGATTCCTAAATCCGTATCGCACAACTGTCTCTCCCTTAATTTCATCAAGTAGGCAATTTTCGTGCAACAAATCAAGCCTTCATCAAATCTAACCACCGGTCCTGAGTCTAGCTTGAATATGAACAATGGCATCCTGACTCCAGATCAGAAGGTTGCGTGTTCGTGTCACGTCGGGCTCACCAATTATTGACGCGAAATTTACTTATAACCAAAAGATGATAACGCCAATATATATAACACGTAAACAGCAGTGTACCATGTATAAGCGAATAACAAAACTGCATAACGAGATGTTGGGACTGATCGAAATCCTGATAGCACTGTGGAAATGATTGTTTTAGACCAAGGATAAAGCAAGGGGAGGATTATCGGGTGTGATGGAGAGATGGGTTGGTGAGAGAGTGATCTTTGACTTGTAGTTCCTTTGCTGGGTGAAGCTGTACATGTCTAGAAGACAAAATCCTCTCTGTACGCCCGCGTACCGCCTAGCCCGTGTTCCTGCGTCTTGGCCTGATGTGTTTTTTCCGTTTCAAACCTCTCCTTACGTGAACACATGTAAGAAGGCTTGATGGCTTTTTGGTTTGATAGTGTTCGTGACCAATCACAGTCCCAAACCATGTGCGGGACAGTGTGTGCGTGTGGGGGGCACGCGAGACAGGCAAAGACACCAACCATGTCGGACGAGCTAGGCTTGCCATCCATATCGGGTGCACAGGGCATGAACACGGCTGTTTATCGAGGTCACTTCATAGTTAGGATTGTGGGGTAAAAGGTCACAAGACGTCGAACCGCGTTGAGGTATCGAATACGATGTGTCAACGCAGACAGACAAAATGTGTCAAAAATGTGTCAGTTATGTGTCCTGTCAAGAGGACACCTACAGAAGCAATAAAATCTGCTCTTATAATCGTCATGTATACCGAACAATTGCCATATAAACTGCAGCCATCTAACTAATGGAGCCACATAATCTACTTTTTCTCTCTCTGACAATAATAGTTCACTTTTGATTCCAAGCCACGACGTTTGAAATAGTTCCTCTATGAATAAATTCATGTGGAGAATTGTAGGTACTGCCCACTCCATGTGACTTTTCGATAAAAAGAACTACTAAGTGTGCCGTCTAAACGCCTAGAAATAAGGATGTCTAAGAATGACAGTGAGTTTTCTAGCTCTTGTTCATGAGTAACATGGAGATTTCGATGAGTGGAATTAAACTGATGCAAAAGAGTGACAAAATGATCAAAATCGGTGAATATTAGAATGTCATCGACATACCGCTTATAAAGCAAAGATTGGTCAATATAATCCAATAATCCATCTTCGACCATTCCAAGAAAAACATCAGCCAATGTTGGGCTCAACGGGCTGCCCATTGCTACACCATCAATTTGCTTATAAGCACATCCATTGAACTCAAACCGAATGTTTTGTGTACACATAATAATTAATTATTTGAGGTAGTCGACAGGAATGGGTAAAGAAATATTATGAACCAAAATAAAATTACATAAATTCATGTGATAAAATATAGTTTGTGTGGAATAACCGCAGACTTTAAGCTGAAGAGCGTAGTGAAGGTGAACTGGTATAGGCTACAACGACTCGGTCACTTTAGTGAGAGTGAGATTTGTTTGTTATAGGCAACAATAAAAATTTACTTTTGCTTAGTTACTTGCATTCGAAGCAGTTTTCTGGTTACTAGTAATACTCACTTTATATTAGCCGTGTTTAGAGGTGGAGACTAAACTGACAGACAAAGATGTCCCTATACATGTTATTTTTTTGACTTGAGCTAACGAGCCTGTTGTGAAAAAAATGATCATCTTCAGTAAGGGAAGTTGAAGCATTGGAAATCAATCTACTGAACTATCAACCGATGTGTCGTTTTTAGTGAGTCAACTACAACAAAGCCAAAAAAGTATAAAACAACGATGGTTTCGTTCAGTACTGTTGCTAGAAGCCCTTAAATTTCGACATGTAAACAAGGATGACAACTGTGTTTCGTTTTTCTCAAGATTTTAGGGTGGAACTTACGAACATTCAGCTTTCAATGTGAGTGTTTTAAAGGATAACAATCCTCACAAGAGAGCTTTTCTTGCGACCGAGTTGTGTCACCTTAAATGAAACAGTCTTCGCTTCCAGAAGACGTTATTTCTACTCACCGAGCAGCTTTCGCATTGTCACAAACTTTTCAGTCTGTCTTTTCCGAAAAGGAGCACTGTACTCGAGTTACCACTTCGCTAGAGCTTGCTACTAATGCATTCCTTTTCATGACCTAGATCAGAAGTCTAGTAAGGTTTCACTAGGCAACCGTATTCATCACTGCTTCACTAACCTCAAATTAGACACAACTGAATTGTCCTGTGCAAACACAGCTACATCCACTTGTAGGTAATATTTAGATTTTTCGATTGTTTCAAGAGAAGACGGTAACTGTCTGTCTACTGTAATCGATAACCCTATGCCTAGTCCTACTCAAATTGAAATCACAGAATGATTAACTTGCTGAGCCGTATTTTAGTTACTGGTGAGTAGTGCGTCCGGTTTTATTTACGAGCCTACTGCACGATGACTTTTCAGACTCGTAAGTAGTTAACGTGCCAAAAAGACGCTCCCCAGAATTTCGCGTTTTCTCTAATATTGTCGTCAATCGGTGAACTGACCTCAGGGTGTGCACGGATGTTGCCACGCCCAAGCAGGGAGTGTTCCAGAAATCGCGAACCACAGTGGCCGGAACACGCTGCGATGATAAAGTGAATTACAGGCTGTCAAATAGATTTAATTAGAGGACCACTTATAACCGACCGCAGTTCCGCATTCAGATAGACTTTTAACCGATCTATTTCGAAAAGGAAACCTGTATTCGGAGCCTGCATCTCTCTAAATCTATCGATGGACTAGAGCATTTACATGTCGTAATTCGATTTTTTAAAAATTGAGGTAAACGGGGTAGTTATAAATTCTTTTGCCTCATGGGACAACTGACCGTAGTTCGAATTCCGGTCACGGCAAGACTATGCACAACTGATGAGCCTCAACAGAGACGAGACACCAGTCTAGAAGTTCTGCTCAAAAGAGACTGACTGGAAAGTTAATACGCACGTGAAAATTTCGATCAAGTTTGAGTGATGTACACTTTGTTTCAATGTCATTAGGAAGCAGTCAACAGTTCTACGGTCAAATAATCTGTATTACGAACCAGAACTAGACACCACTTTGTCATTGTGATTGTGGTTTGCAGAAGGTCAACGATTAAACACAAAAATGTCCTGTGTTCCCCGTAACCTATTCTAATTCTGCAGCTTTTTGTGCAACTGCTAATCTCTTGTTCGTCATTTTCAATCATCTATCCCCATATTATTTGCCATTTCTCACCTCTTATCAATAACCTTCCCCTTGTGGGTGATTGTCCTGATGCCTAAACTTAACCAGGTATGTGAACAGAATTTATAACCTATCACTTCGAAGAACATCAAATGATTCACAACATCCTGTTGCCTTATTCAAATTCAATAACGGAATCAGCTGCTTTACAAATGAACATCTCCATCAACACGCGTCAGTTACCATCGTACCCTTATTTTCAACCCTAGTATTTGGTTAAAAAGTTTTAGCACCTTGAAAATGAAGGTTTTAGTTCAGATACCTCGATTTTATGGTATACGACCCAGTCTTGTCCTAATCTGACCTTGAAATTAATGCTTTATTTCACTGCCGTATGACAGCAACACGTCAGTAGGGGGCATTAATGCATTACTGACAATTATCGATGTGACACGACTCATCCCCCCTGACGTGTGTATCCTGGACACATTGTATTGTGTACAACAGGACTGGTGTCCGATAAATTAAAATATTTTCAATGCAACTTTATATTGTCTCGTCTGAGAGTAGCTAACATAAATCTTGCCTAATTAACTGAGGGTTTCACTGTTACTTTCTAAGTCATTTGGTTCAATTATTCGCGTTGCTCTTTAAGTGTACAGTTGTTCAGACCAAAACAGGTTAACGGTCTTCTTTGTGTCCGCAGGGAATCGTGCACATCAGCATACGGGGATTCCTGGACTTTCATGCATGCACAACTGTCATTTGGAAGTATTTTTCACAACTGAGATAGCCCACTACAATTTGCCACCTTTAGATGCATTCGTGTTGCTCCATATCATGCGTAAAGTACCGCACTCCACACACCATTCTTTGTCAAGAACATTACCTGTAAGATTAACGACGGGACCGCTCTCTCAAAACATCAGCTGTAGTGGACATACCAGTTGACTGCAGACTTTCATGTATTACCAGTTGTTTAACGAGTCGATACTTATGATGCTCTACGTGTAGAAACACGGCATTAACCATGTGATAAGTTAGCCAAACTTGATTTGGATTCTATTATCACTGCAAACGTACATTAGAAATAAATAGCATAAAGCATGCTAATTCACTGGACTTAACAATTAAGGAAACTTGAGAAAAAAGTCTTAAAATAAAGACAATTTTCTTGAAAAACGACGTGGAACAAATAAGAACGTGGTGGAGAGTCGGAATAACCCACCTGATGATTAATTAAGAATTTTGATTCACGAAGGCTAAAAACGAATAACAAATATTTCGTTTCCTTATCTGCTGCGCTTCCGTTCGCTCATAGGTTGAAATCGATCAGCCGTGCTGTGGTTGGCCTGCAAACCGGCAAGCGTCAATCAAGGCCTCAGAAAGGCTTCAGGGAAGGTTTTGCAACCAGTTATTCCCATTGCCCATCAGCGAAGTAGTGGACAGCTGTTTCCACCTAGCTGAATCTCATCAGCACCACGCACATTGAAGAATGAAACCTACAACTCGTGAATAAACGGCAGATTAGTTCCCAGGTACTTATCCACTAGACAACAGGATCACGGCTACCAGGAGTCACCCAGATCGAAACAGCTGTCCACCACTTCGCTGGTGGCCACTGGGACCAACAGTTTGTAAAAAGAACCTTTCTCAACCTCTTCTGTCGCCGTGTTCAATGCATGTTCGTTTGCAGGTCAACCACAGCACGGTTGATCGATTTCAATGTGTGAGCGAAAGAAAGTGAAACAGCTAAGGAAAGTAATTCACATGCCTTCCTGGAACTCCGGTGACCGTCACTTTGTGGTCTAGTGGTCAATTACTTGGGCTACAATATGCTCCTTGTTCGTGATTCGTGGGTTCGATTCTCCGGCGCGCGTGGTGCTGATGAGACCCAATTAGGTCGGAACAGCTGTCCATCGCTTCATTGATGAGCACTAGGAATAACTGTTTGCATCATATATTTCATTCAATAGAAATCACGGCTTTGAGTGAACAAGCTGGATAAATGTGCTTGAAAGCAGGTAACTATTTGTTGAAAATATTGCTAGTTTGTATTAATGGTCTTGGTGTTCGATTGCTCCCTACACACTTGACAAGTAGGTTGCGAATACTGACAAAGCACGTGGATTTGATTTTGGACACAGACCTGTGTATCGTTAATAGGGATAAACACGAAACGAGTAGTTGGTTGGTAAATGATTGTTAAGGGGATGAGAGTGTCTAAGTTGAGAAGTGTTACTTAAGTTGGTGAACAGAGGCGACATAATCAAAGGTAGAAAATTAGAACTAGTTGGTTTAACTGTTTTCTTACCCGGAAGGCATACAGTGTTAAAGTTGTAATTGATAGTTCGTAACAATGGCTCACTATCCACAACGAGGTATTCAAAAAAAAAACTACGTTTGCTCAAACGCGTGAGCTCAATACTGAACATTACTAGGCACTAACATTATGAGTTTGAAGCGATATGCTAGTAATTGGTTGAATGCGGCTGATGTCGTCATTCCAATCAGTGGGAGAATTTGAGGCTATAGAAATACGTAACCTGATAGACAGGTCTGATAGAACTGCTTTTGATATCGTAATTCAGACCACTAGCGACTAGCCGTATACAGAGTTATTCCCGTTAGGCTTGACTGATAAGAAGAATAGCCACATTTTCTAATCAGTCTTGCATTTTTCGACAACTAGTATAAAAATAAATAAAACAAACCATAATAACAAAATTGATCACGGGACTGAAAACACAAGCATCCCGCATGCATGGGATTAAAAAGGAGTCGAAATATTCATTAGTTACTCATTGGCGCTTGATAAAGATCACAACTTAGAGCAATCAAATGACGCATGCATTCGTTAAAGTTAAGTAGTTACATGCACTGGGAATAGACTTTTAGTGGCAGGACAGCTAAGGGATGCATGCACTTTTCAAAAGTCATAGAACTCAACTTCGCTTTTTAACGAGTGAACATCGTTTAGAGCTTCCACTTCGGTTTGATGTGTGTTAATATTATGATAGTAGACATCACTAGTCAAACCAAAGTTTGTTTCAAACGGTTGTGGCTCGTTTGGATCCAACAGAACCAAGGAATTTGACTCCTTCAAACGCCCCATACTGGCTAAATAATTAGACTCAATCAAGTGGAGTTCCCCAACTCCGTTCATGTCCATTTGTGTTGAGGGTGCAAACCCAGTCGAGCTGTAATCTTGGTTTGCATGTAGTAGTGCTGCAGTTGCATTTTGAACCTCTTCTTCTTCCGCACCATCAGTACGTTCCTCGCTCACTTCATTTGGAATCATTTTTAACTGAGCCAGATCGGCCGACTCGCTCCCATCAGACAGATCACGTCCAACATTCTGCTCGATACTAAACAAGTGACTGAATGCTCCTGGTTCAATTGTGGAGGAAAACGGCATATTTGCTAACGTGCTGAATGCATTAGTCTGCAAACCGTTTGAATCATTCGGAACCAAGTGCGCACGTGAATTATCCACCATAGGCGTTGCCCCAGAATAGAATGCAACGTGTTCAAGCCCTTGCAATTGTTCATTTGGGTAAATTATATTATCCGGTTGTTCCTGTAAATAAAACATGAAACTGATTGATTCACAAAAGAGTCGGCAGGTCCACCAATAGTGACCATGATAGTAGCGGCGCAATAGTAGTATTAGTAATAGTACTATTATCTGTATCTTGGCAAAATGAGTGAAGTATATTGACGACCGAACCTGATCCAACGATTTGCACTAATTAACACCAAAAAGCATTTTCATTAAGCAGATCCAGAAGGAGACAAGAAAACAGACCAGCTATCGGATCAAAACTCTTAGCCAAGTGAGCGTGCTGGGTAGCTTGCTATGTGCTTACTATTAAAGTTGAAGTCAATGACTTGCAAAGCAGGCCGAAAGTTCTCGGTCTCATCTAATAATTTCCATGAAATACTATACAAAGCTTGAACTATAGAAGGCCTAATAAAAACAGGCAAATATTAACATGACAGGTTTAATCTTCGTGGAACACCTGAGTTACATTGGGATGTTTATCCTGATAGTAAATGGCAACGCGTGACAGAATTGTTAAGAAGCAAGCAGAAAAACATTATCCAATATTAGGATTTATCAACCGCATGTCTATCCAGCGCTTACCACCCCACGAACTGAATACGTCCCATGGGCGTTGCTGAAAAAAACACTGTAGACAACCCCTCAATTTATATGGGGTATCGAGAAATCTGCATCAGGCTTGGCTTCCGCTAACGTTACTTATAGTCCAGATTGGTGCCAAATAAAGATATTGAACACTGTTAGTTACAGACACTAAAGGATATCGTCGTAAGCTGCAAGTAATAGCTGAAATCTTTATACGTTTTTACCATGGTCGACCTTAACTGCTATTATACACACACTACACTTGCCAAAGTAAGGAACTTAAAAAAACGTTAAAACGAAATTAATAAAAGCAACCAAATTCCAAATAGTATTTAATACAAAACAGAAAAAACTTTCTCGTGTTACCTTTGTACATCTTATTATACGGTTATTTAACTGTTGTAGTTCAATTGCTGAATGTGCTCGTTTAGTTCGTCCTCAGACTTGTGTACTATATACACATATATAATTGATGAGTAAGTACGGTTGTCGCTAAAAGGAAGGGTGTATAATGCCTGTGTGCGTTCCATTTTGCTTTATGGTTCGGAAACGTGGCCTGTTCACAAAGAAGACATCAACAGGCTTGCTGTGTTTGACCATCGTTGTCTCCGCGAATTGGCCCATATTAAGTGGACTGATCGCGTGAGCAATGTGGCAGTTCGCCGGCGCGTATTCCGGAACGCTCGGGATGCGCGATCAATTGGTCAGCTAATTACGTTGCACAGCTTGCGATGGTTAGGTCACGTACTCCGTATGTCATCTGATCGTTTACCATATCGGGCATTATATGCTGAGGCCACCAACAGTTGGGTCAAACCACGTGGTGGTCAAGCAACAACGTGGTCACGAAATATGAAGACCTTGACTGCTCCATTTAGCAAAGTGGGTAGGTGTCGCCTGCCTGGATGGGGTCCTCGTGATCACTCAAACCACTGGTTAGAGACGCTATCCGAGATGGCGATGTGTCGCAGTCAATGGCGGACCTGTGTCCATACCATTTCTAATTCTTCCTGTTAGTCTTCTCTCAATAATTTTCAGCCTCCACAGTAACGTTTTCTTCTAGGATATTCCACGTCACTGTTGAGGTGAACGGCGGCCCGAGCCACAGTACCCTTTGGTCAGGCTCGTGGCTGTTATGATGATGATGATGATGAAGTACGGATTTGCTTGATACAAAATGAACGTCAATCGAAAGTATGCCTCAGTTATTTATATTTATATAATTTCGAGTGACGTTATATATATATATATATATATATATATATAATCATGGATGGTCCGTTACCCTTCATTACATGTGACAACTGAGTAAACAAGCAACACGTGTCTTTTTGCACACGAGAGAGACCAATTACTATTTCCAAAAATATTAACATCGCCGTGAAGTGTGAACGCGGATGGTGAACAAAAAATCGACATACTCTCGATCTTAAGGAGACAACTGATTTGTCATTTGAGTCGTGTTTGAGCTATGAAGTTTTTGGTTAAAACGTATGACTTTGTTGAAAAAGAAAAACAGTGATCGAAAATAACAACATTCTGCTGAACCAAATCACCGTCCTATTGGAAGCAAGATAGGCAGCTGGTGCTGGCGCTGTTCATCTTACTCTTGACTAAGAGCCATTCTGTATTTCATATTAAGTCAAGTCTCATGTGCACGACAGTTCTGTTTGTAATTAAAGGACGCTGTCATATTTAGCATACCCGGAACCCGAAAATTATTCAACATCAGCTACAACTAAGATGAATTGAATCAATTAACCTCCCTGTCAATTTCATGCACTTATCCTCTCAGATAAACAATCAAAACTTTTTGTAAACCTCCTAGTTTTGATTCAATCCTTGTTGATGGCTATACGGAACCGACGTTCATCTTACACGCCAATCTGCAACTTAAGAACGAGAATCTGTTTCTTCGTCGAACAGACGTAGTCAATACGTTTTGCAGCGTTCTACATAACACTTTTTTTCTACTTTAAGCAGTTGTCTGTGAAACTCCACTCCACCAGTAGTCCCAAGCTTCCAAAACAATCACTACAAAATGGCTGTTTTAACTGAAGACAAACTGATAAATCCATCCAATGGTGTTTAGCGGAGAGACGCGCTATCTTTTCCGTTACTTAATACATTTGTAGACGGCAGCACTGAGAAAATGAGATACATGACGCCTAATTCTGGTGAGATTCAACTGAAAGCTTTGGTATGTATAAATGTTAGGATAACATTGCGGTGTTGTTGGATCTATGGCGCTTGACCGACCGGATTGAGGAAACTGAGTCCAGTAGAAATATGAGTAAACGTATGTGTGGTTTAGTTGCGACTAACAAGAAGGATATCTATGTCTTGTTTGAACTAGAGTAAGTTTCCACGGAATACGATCCGTTCGATTCTCTGCGATTCGACAAGGTCTTCAAGCACTCGGGAATCATAAGCACGTAGAAAAGCAAATCCACGATCAACCCTTGGAGGCTACTGACAGGCGGATCTAAAGTGACAGTTGCGCCTTTCAGACCAAACCAAAGGGGTGAGAGCTTGAATATCTACCACTATTCTCTTTTTGTCCATTGTCCGACTCTCAGTGTGAGCCACACTAAGACTCTTCAGGCTAAGTAGTGAAGGTTCGGGGATTTAGGTTATTTCAAAATTGAACCCCACCCACACTTGATCGTAGCCTTCGCATTCAAATAAGCTTTTCGGCTAGCCCACTTCAAAAGGAAGCACTAGAATTGAGTTTCGCTCTTTCAGGCTATAAATCCAATGCTTTAGGCTGCTGTTAGAAAATAACTCCAGGTATTGGTCGGCACGGCTCACAATCAAAGCATCTTTAATGAGCAAGTTCAACTGGACAGGCTACTATAATTTAATTCAAAGGCTCATTGGGCGCCATCGTCTGTGAAATTGACTGACTATGAGGTTTATGAAGGGAACAAACTAACTATCACCAGAATGTAGAGGTGGTGCTTGACTATCAGATATTGCATGTTGTCGCACTTATGCTGACTGAATGAAGCGACAAAAATAAGTTTTCTTCCATTGCATATCACAAACATCCGGTTGACAATAGATACACTGAGCAACAGCTCAAAATGTAGTTGGGATAACTGTGCCAGAGGTACACTTCAGCGCCGTAGGTCCTGCGTGAAACATGAATTCATCAGGTAAATTCTTCAATAAGGCTGTCACACACGACATCTGGCGCCATCAATAAAACACTGCATATCGCTTGCTTTTCAACGACAGATCTAGGGTAGCCGTAACCTGTGTTAACAACCCTCAATTTTTGACTTCGTTCTGTAAATTCAAGTTGGCTCTCGTGAGGAGCGGAATAGTCTAAGTTGTAGATATTCACGCTTATGTCGACGAATGGCTTGACTCTTTGAGCACTGTCCCAGTCACCACTTAAAGCACTGCGGCGCACCCGCAAAAACATCTACTGCACAAAAGGTCGTTCACAATCCCATGGTACTCTTATACATTAAAGCTAAAAAAGTCGTCAGCTCTCCCAAGTAAAGGATATTGGCCACCTTTGTTCGGCAACCAACAGCGGCACGGCAAAATTTACACTACCCACAGGTAAGGTACATCAGTTTCTAAATAATACCTGATTTGTGTTTGTCTCCCGCAATTACGGTTTACTGCAGTTATGTACTTCTTGGTAGTCTATTGAATTACACATCTCTGGGTAGAAACTAAAGCGGTACGTCATCGATACGCCTTAGGCGAGTAACTCGAAACACTGCGTACTGAGATTTTTAAGTTGCAGGAATCCACGAGACGCAAGTAACAATCCTTTTCAACATAATGTAGTGACCTTGAGATATTCCCGGCCTGCCTGAAGTATTATGTGTAAAATCCTTCCCAAATCGTAGCTCACCTTGTACATAGGACCTTAAGGATCTTTGCCTGCCGTCTGCTTGATGCATGTGATCGCGTTTGTTTGTTTGCATGCTTGTCAACTTATGCAAGCCAATCGCACCATATACACTTTTCCGGCTTGTTCGCGCGCTCGACGGTCGGATCCTTAGCCTCTCTAGCTACTTCGCGTATCGGTGTCGTGTAGCGCTGATCGAGACCAATTGTAATTATCGCATACTATATTTTCCGTCACCATAATTATTGGTATTTTCATTTCGCGTCTGGTAATGCTGTGTATACCTGAGAAAGTGTTAATTTAGTGCACGTACGCATTAAACCGGTGAGCCCATAAACTATTTAATTTTTTTGTAGGTATATTTTGTTCTTCCGACGTAATTTAACACTACTTTTTCATTTATTTATTTAATTTCAATCTTTGTTGTTGTCGAAAGTATGCAAGAACAGACTTCTAATTCGCCGGACGTTTTCGTTAGTGCCCTTTTAGTCCCGATCGAGCCTTTCAGGGAAAACAGTCCTCGAAGTTGGTTTACGCAGCTGAAAGCCACTTTTGCGCTGAAAAACATCACCACGGAACTAACGAAGTTCCACCACGTGGTTGCTGCTCTCCCGCCCCACGTCGTAGACGAGGTGGACGACATTTTGGAGCTTCCATACTCCGTTAAACCATACGAGCAGCTTAAAGAGGCCATTATCAAGCGCATTGGCCTTTCGGATCGTCAACACATTGCCCAGCTGCTGTATTTTACCGAGTTAGGCGACCAGAAGCGTTCACAGCTTCTAAGCCATATGCAACGCCTTGCAAACCCAACTCAGTTCGAAGAGTCCCTCTTGAAGGAATTATGGATCCAGCGACTGCCTAGGGATATGCAGAATATCCTTAGTGCCACTCCTCAAGCGCCCCTGTCGCAATGGGCTGACACCGCTGATCGCATCTGGAAGACATACGGAAAACAGGTCTCCCAAGTATCCGCGCTAGCGCCGGAATCACTGGCACTCCTGACCGACCGTGTGAACGAACTCACACGTCAGATCTAGGCGCTCAGCACTCGAAGCTTTCGCCCGCACTCAACCTCACGTAGGCCTAACAGAAGAGCCTCCAGGTCGATTTCTAGGAGTCGACGAGTGCCCACGGGGAATGTCAACTCCGACCACTGCTCGTACTACCAGCAGTTTGGTAACCGTGCTCGCTTCTGCTGCAGTCCTTTTTCTGTCTCCAAAATGGGATAAGAGAAACTAGCCGGTCAGCATGTCGCGGCGACCGACGTTGCTGGCTCCCGAAGTCGTCTGTTTTTCATTCGAAACCGCGAATCATCGACACTGGTGCAGAGATCAGCGTTCTCCCACCGGATTCTCGCGATCGACTTACGCAGGTGCAGTCAACCTCACGTGCAGCAAACGGTACGCCTATTACCGTTTATGGCTAGCGTTCGCGTACATTGAACTTAGGCCTTCACCACACGTTTCGATGGCTTTTCACCGTTACAGACGTACAAATGCCAATCATTGGCATCGACTTTCTTGAGCACTTCGACCTGCTAGTCGACGCACGACAACGTCGGCTAAACGACCGCAAGACGAACTTGTCTGTTATCGGGACTTTGACCAACACGGTTCCAATCAGTCCCGTGTATCGCCCGATCATCACGAACACTTATGCCTCTCTTGTCGAAGAATTTCCTACCGTCTTCAGATAACCGACTGTGCTGCCGCCAGTGACTGGTGCAATGCAGCACCATATCATCACCACTGGCCCGCCGGTGTTTGCTGAAGCATGTCGTTTAACACCGGATAAGCTGAAGATAGCGCGCGCCGAGTTCAAACACATGCTCGAGCTTTGCATAATTCGCCCGTCGGATAGCCCCTGGGCTTCGCCGCTCCATATGGTGCTGGCGCCCATGTGGAGATTATCGTGCGCTCAACAACGCCACGGTACCGAACAGGTAGCCCATTTCACATATTCAGGACATCACGGCTAGCTTGAGAGCCACCCGTGTGTTCTCGAAGCTAGATTTGGTTCGTGCCTAACACCAGATCCCAGTTGCCGCAGACGACGTCGCAAAAACCGCGGTAATTACGCCATTCGGCTTGTTCGAATTTTTGCGCATGCCGTTTGGTCTCCGGAACGCTGCTCAAACGTTCCAACGATTTATCGACCACGTCACAAGAGGTTTGAACTTTGTCCATTCCTATATCGACGATCTTTTGGTGGCAAGCTCCTCCGAAGAAGAGCACCAGAATCATTTGCGATTGCTCTGAATGATTTGCAGTGTATAACGTCACTGTGAACGCGGATAAATGCGTTTTCGGTCAACCAGCAGTCGAGTTATTAGGGCATAATGTCGATCAGCGCGGAATCCGGCCGCTGACCGACAGGGTACAAGCGACTCGCGACTTTCCGCGCCCTGCAACGCTTGCTGCTATCTGTCGTTTAAACGGCATGGTTAACTATTACCGCCGTTTTATTCCGCAATGCGCGCAACTCATGCAGCCTCTGACCGACTTATTCCGTGGCCGTTCCAACGGTAACGTCGAGTTGTCAAATGCAGCCATCGACTCTTCAACCGCACAAAAGACGCGCTAGCCGACGCAGTGATACTGCACCATTTCGACGCTAACGTCACCACTGACATAGCTGTAGACGCTTTTGACACATCTGTTGGAGCCGTACTCCAACAGTTCGTCGATGGAACCTGGAGACCGCTTTCATTTTTCTCCAGACGTCTGTTACCCACCGAAACAAGGTACAGCACGTCCGGTCTTGAGTTGCTAGGTATCTACTCGGCCGTTCATCACTTCCGGTATGCCCTCGAAAACCGCCAATTTGTGATATTCACTGGTCACAAAACCGTTGGTATACGTCTTCCGCAATCGTTCCGAACGCCATTCACCCCACGACGTGCGCCACCTGGATGTCACTTCGCAGCTTTCAACAGACGTACGACACATTTTTGGCAGTGACAACGTTGAGGCTGACGCTCTGTCACGCGTGTCAGCACTTGTTGGTAAAGACATTATCGACTTGTCCGCTATGGCGGACGCACAACGTGCGAAGAACGATCTCAAAGCTTCTTGCCAGCTTTCATCATTGCGCATCGCAAATCTTCCGCAACCGACAGCACCGGGTACGATTTTATGCGATACCTCCGCTGGACACCCTCGTCCAGTCGTACCTTACGACGTCGCAAGTACGACACGCTGCACAACATTGTCAACCCTGGAATCCGGGCCACGGACAAACTTGTTTCCGATAGGTACGTCTTGCTCGGTATGCAAAAGGATCTTCGCACATGGGCAGGTCTTTGCCTAGCTTGTCGATAAGCTAAGGTACATCGCCACGTGTCGGTCCCGATTGGCCGATACCCTTCGATTTCCTGTCGACTCGCGCACCTTCATATCGATGTTGTTGGTCCTTTGCCACCTTCGAATGGCATAGCCTATATCTTGACGATGGTAGACCGCTTCACGCGATGGCCAGAGGCCGTCCCTATACCCGACGTCTGCTCGGAGACCGTAACACGCGCATTCGTTGGGCGTTGGGTAGCATCTCACGGTTTCCCGGCCACGGTTACAACTAACCGCGGCCATCAATTCGAAAGCGGTTCTTTTGCAGAAACGTTGAAGGCGCTTGGATGTCATTGCACATGGACTACGGCATATCATCCGGCTGCGAACGGCATGGTCGAACGCTTTCATCGACAAGTAAAAACAGCCCTTGCCGCCGTCGATGCAACCTTTTGGACAGAGGCCTTGCCAATGGTTCATAACAACATCCGCGCGATCCTCAAGGCCGACTTTCACGTTTCCAGCGCCGAATTCCTCTATGGCCAACCGCTGCGTCTTCCTGGCGATTACTTCTCGTCCGCCACAGACGCACTTTGATACGATGCTTCCTACGCCAAGTAACTTACTTCGCATATGCGCCGCCTCCACGTGATGGATACACGAAAACGAAGCCGCGATTTATTTGTTCCAAAAGACCTCCACGACTGCACACACGTGTTTTTTCGTGTGGATGGTTCACGACGCCCGCACAAGTGACCTTATGAGGGTCTCTTCAAGATACTCAAACGGAAGGACCGCTTCTACGTACTCAAGCGCCAGGGTTTTCGGGACACAATGAGTATCGGCCCCCTGAAGCCCGCCTATTTCGAGAGGACTGAGGAAGCCTTCAACGCTTTTCCGCATCCCCCGGTCAGGCATGCAACAGCTTCTGAACATCCTCGTCCGAACACATCATCATCAGCGGACAAAACTTCGCCGTCAACACAAGCACCCATCGTAACACGTTCGGGTCGTAGAGTAGTGCACGGGCCTAAACATCAGGTAGAGAACTAGGACTCGTTAAGCCCTGTTCCATTCCAGCTCTATAAAAACCAAAAAAATCGTAAAATCTTTTGAAAACCCAAAAATCGCAAATCGCTTTTGAAAATAGGAAAAAAAACGTTTCGATGCATGTCCTCATGTTTACGTTCGCCAGGTAAGTTTGCCATGTGTATATAGGCCCAAACTTACCTATATCGCTCTTCGTTTCCATGCACGTGCTCAAGTTCTGGGTCAATCGAAGTTTGCAACGCGAACAGCGCGATGCGACCACATGCGAACTTTTAAATCTCCTATTCGTTTCGACGCCGTAGGAGAGGATACTCGAGTAGGAGCTCGCTAGGGACTGTTGACTTTAGTGCTCCTCCACCTGCGGCGTCTGGGAATTGCAGTACCAACTGCATTTTGTTTTATGGTTCGGAAACGTGGCCTGTTCACAAAGAAGATATCAACAGGCTTGCTGTGTTTGACCACCGTTGTCTCCGCCAATTGGCTCATATTAAGTAGACTGATCGCGTGAGCAATGTGGCAGTTCGCCGGCGCGTATTCCGGAACGCTCAGGATGCGCGATTAGTTGGTCAATTAATCACGGTATACAGCTTGCAATGGTTGGATCACGTACTCCGTATGTCACCTAATCGTTTACCGTATC
>JTDE01004170.1:49199-61889 GCA_014338405.1 Paragonimus skrjabini miyazakii
GATCTTCCACTTAGTCTCGTTTTAATAATTTTCAATCTTCTTAGTAACGTTTTCTTTTAGAATATTTCACGCCACTGTTGAGGTGAGCAGTGGCCCGAGCCACAGTACCTTTTGATCAGGCTCATGGCTGTTATGATGATGATGATGATGATGATTATGAGTACCAACTGCAGGCTGATGAAACAAGAACTATATCAGGCCAAGGATGGCTGGCCACAGTTGGTTCTCAGGCAGATCGAAAGGTTGCGATCGCAGTACCCTTCTGGAAGGGGGCTGTGTAGTGACCTTGAGATATTCCCGGCCTGCCTGAAGTATTATGTGTAAAATCCTTCCCAAATCGTAGCTCACCTTGTACATAGGACCTTAAGGATCTTTGCCTGCCGTCTGCTTGATGCATGTGATCGCGTTTGTTTGTTTGCATGCTTGTCAACTTATGCAAGCCAACCGCACCATATACACTTTTCCGGCTTGTTCGCGCGCCCGACGGTCGGATCCTTAGCCTCTCTAGCTACTTCGCGTATCGGTGTCGTGTAGCGCTGATCGAGACCAATTGTAATTATCGCATACTATATTTTCCGTCTCCATAATTATTGGTATTTTCATTTCGCGTCTGGTAATGCTGTGTATACCTGAGAAAGTGTTAATTTGGTGCACGTACGCACTAAAATAACCTGTTCAATGTGAGATGACAGATTATAACATACGCTGTCTAATAACCGGATTTGAAATTTTCTTGCAACAGTTCTACTTTGCCCATTTGCTATTTTATGCTTACAAACTGCGCCTTCGGGACGGCACGAAGGTTTGCCTCTTCAGTATGGTTCATAAAAACCGTACAGTACCTCATTGTTCTAGCGCATAACTTCGAAACACCAGGACAGCCTGTCGATTTAGTTTTTCCTTCCGCATGATGTGCTCCAGTAGCTCACTGGTGAAACAATGATGCATCCGGTTCATCATAGTCGTAGACATGCGTGATTTACTTTCGGTTACCATGTGTTTCATGTGATGGATTGTTTTCCAACTTCGAAACGAATTGTCTAACTGCTTTAGAAGCAGCAGTGATGTAAGATAAGGCTGTCCACTTCCAAGGTTTTGGTTAATTTTGTTATAGACAAAATAACAGAGAACTATCTACGGCGCCCACAAGATGTCGGCATGGAACTCTTACCTGGCAAAATACTGACTGATCCTGATTACAGAGACGACAAGGTGCTGAGGCTTGACAACTATAAACCAGTAAAAACAATGCTAGACGCTATTTTGCACTCTGCTAAATACTTCTGAATGCAGTTTTTGTTTCAAAGTACAAAGTACTAAAAGAATGTTGTGATTACATAAGGTTAATGCTGGATAATGATGTCATAGAAGCTGTCAACCAGTTCGTGTACTTGGGAAGCTACATCGGCAGTGGCAGAGGTGTAGGGAATGAAACAGAAGTGCGTATCTCTAAGGCGAGGGCGATATTCGCAAAACTAAGACAGCTTTGGCGACGCGGTAGTATCTCTCTGGGGCCTAAGAGTCACGTACATAAGGCGACTGTGAGAGCTGTTAATTGAGGCTTGCAAAATTTGGCCGCTCGGGGTAGAATACATAAACCGACATAACCACTGATGCCTACGTTATACTTCTCGCATCGGTTGGCACCAGCGAGTTAACAACAAAGAAGTTAGGAAGCGGACATTTGGTGGTGACTGATACGCGAGTTCATCTGGTTGATCCTTACATTTGCACGGAATAGAATGGCTACGCCATGTACTATGGATGCCAGCTAGCACCGAGCATTCTTTGTTGATGCTGCGGCCGACTAGCGTGAGGTGTTTGATGGACAAGTGGTGACTTGGGGTAGATACATTAGGCAGATTATCAAGGGGTTGACTACTGTAGGTCGGGTTCGTCTCCCGAGCTGTGGACCACGCGACTCACAGAGGCGATGGCAGGAGACGTCAAGTGAAGTGGCAGCTGATCAAGCTCAGTAACGTGAATGTTGTCGTTTCCTAGCCAAGTTGCCTGTAGAGTGAATGCACTTAATGACGCGGAGCAGTGAAAGCCGTAAAGAAGCTGTCTTGCTGATGACACTTTACTTCCACATGTACTTCGGTTGTTACTTTACAAGATGTAGTCATCTTGATGTTGAATGTTTGAACATAGACGTAGCTATTTTCGTTAGTCAGGTCCTCTCTATTTCCGTTTTGTTTTTCCCAACTAGGGCTTGCTTTCTTCTTTACGGTTATGTAGCCGTTAGGTATCAGTTAGAACCAGTGATGCATTGCTGTCTGTGATAAAGAGGATGACTGAAGCTTCTTCAGAAAGAAGTCGCTTCACCCACATTTTGTTTGTTTGTGACTACACTTCGTATGCAAGTTGCAGACGAGTTTGTTTAAACGGCATGAACAGCCACCCATGAGTACTTCACTAGGAAACTTCTCTCTTCTCTTTACTCTTCAAGAGGGTTGTGGTTTATTTCAGTAAATTTATTCATGTTCTCTATACGTGGTTTTGTAACATTATAAACTGGCTTCCGATCTGCTGCTGTGGCGAACAACAGTAATAATGTGCAAGCTGCAGAGACATTCACACCAATGGTTTGAACCCCTTTTAACGCGTGGATTTAGAATAAAACACACACAAACAGTAGTGCTCAGGCAGCAACTGTGGAATACAGACAAGTGACAAAAATCCACAGTCCAGATTGGTCAAGCTTTAAAGTGACTGATGAGAGAGAACTTACGATTGCACAGTATACACATAATTTTGTGGGAAGGTCTGTGTTTCTCAATGTTCATAGGAAACTTGGGTTGATTGAAGTCAAGCTGACGTCTAGAACATAAGTTCCAATCTGTCTGTTCAACTAATGATGATATTGACGACAACGCATCTGTTAATATATATGCATCTACTCAAGTTGACAAAACTGTCCACTAACTTACACACATCTAGCGTGAACGCGTACACTAACCACCGTCGAAATTAATTAAGTGTTTCCCACTTATAGGTGGAAAGGCATGTTCAATTACGGAAGGAGTGGCTGAGGTACAAAGTGTTATTTATGGGTTATCGGCATAATGCAAATAACGCAGTTCACCTTCAGGAAAGGGGGTCAAAATAACTAGAAGAATTATCTACAGTTTTATCAACAATTGAGTTGCTGAGGAAAAACGGAGGCCGGCAACAGCTTGCAAACAAAAACGGACTGTAAACATGATCTTAAACTCCTGGTTACCTTAACGTTTGTGTGTGAAGACTGGGACGTTATAGAATCCTATCGAATATACTTGTTTTTTTTCTTCAGACAAGACTAAACGACAGGTTTATCATGAGATCTGAGTACATAACAAAAGTTCGAAATAAAACCAGTGTTGGTCGACAATAACTTTTCCGAATGTGTTTGGTGAACAGTAACCAGTAACCGGATGTCGGAAGTTCAAACAACCAGCTCCATCCTTTCATTACTTGGTGTCTTTAAACTAGTGGTTTTTATGCCTACCATGGTCACATGACGGTTAGACATATCACCAATCCCTCGTTGCTAAAGACGATGATCATGCAAAACTCAGTATCTGCGACACAGCTTTCTTGCGACTTCGACAACTCCGACTCTCTAAGTGGTTATATCTGAAAGACAGCTCAGACAGATAGAGATCACACCCAAGCGGTTTAATTTGATTACTTAACACCACATGTTTGCACGCACAGATTTCTTAAGGTACAGCAGCTTCAGCTTGGTAAACGGACATGATTTGCACTGAACGATCCGCAGGTAATTGTCTCTCTATATCTACTATGATTGACCATTTGTTTGTCTGTCCTTTCACGACTGTTCGCCGGTACGGGCACAAGGAATATGAAAGGCAGATGATTATTTGACCACTTTGGTAAAGAAAGAAATGATAAAGTTTCATGCCCTCTTAAATGCTGAACGAAGCAACTGGTTTGACACCCGTTACCAAATGTCCGTTTCCCTATTTCTTCGTTTCTTGTTGGCTGGTACTACACGATACGTGTGAATGAGCAGAACCATTTATGTCTGAACGTCTTACAACCGTTATATCATACACTTTGAACAACTGTGCTCGCCAAAGGTCAACTAACTTTGTTATCATGAACATCATACATAATGCATTTCACAGTTCAAATGATAGCCCACGATCATTGGGGATGAATTTGTCAAATACTTGTTTAGATACCAGCAACTAATCTACGCGCTTTGCTGCATTATGCTCCGGAAATCTTGTGAAGTGCAACCAAAACCGGAGGTAAGTACAGTGTAGTAATAGTCAAAACACGTGTTTCGGAAAAATTATTAGCGTTGACATTGCTTCGTTACTAATAACTAATGACAGTTTAAGTAATCTCAATACAATATTGTTTTTGAAAACGTTGATGTTGTATTTTGTAGCCAAGTTTCCTGTACTGAACTTTAACAATCGTTTGAGACCATAGTTAGTGTTAACGACATTGGGCCCAGGGGAGAAAGTACACTTGGTCCACTTTTTTCCAACAGTAGGTGCGCGACTTCAACATAAGTAACACCATCTAGTATGAAGTTGTCTAAATATTCTACACCGCAAAAGACGGAGGTGTTTTTAAAATCATGTGTGACTGTAATGTGGGTGTAATCAGCTGAGAGTAAGGTAAGGATGCTGAATACAGAGGACCCAGGCGAAATACTAGCGTTATTCACAGCTGCCCGTAACTGGAAAAATCGCAAAGTATGTACAAAATAGATTAATCCACAGCCTATGTTTTTGCAGGTTAAAGAGAGTTAAGGTCCCATCTCTAGAAAAAACAAATCTTGGTAAGTATGATAACCGTAGTTCGCGTGATTTTCGATGGGGAACAGATGTGTTAGATCATCTTCATTCACGCTTTAAGACTACTTCGTTTTGTAGTAAGAACTGTGCACACACTGAACAAAGTAAGTTGTTATGCAGGTTACATGTCCACATAGGTTAAATTTCTGACTGAAGTAAGCAGATACGCTTTGCAATATTGAAAGTTTAATTATGACTACATGAAACCACAGAAAATGAACGTTATTTGATTCCAGTAGCAGCCTTGAGGTTTGAAGAATAACTTATGGTGAAAACTACACGTCACGCTTGATCCTAGTGAAATACTACTGTCGGTTAATACCATTATCAACACACACAACCTCTGACCCGGTTACTACATTAAATCGTCCAGACATAATATTCCATGGTTTTTAGTTAAGGTTTGTGGAATTTACTAAAAGTTGCTTACTAACCGTCCCAAAGTTTGTAATTATTAAGTACGTACAAAGCAACGCGATAACCCTCAACCTGCAAGTTGAAACCTCATCAAAAGTTGCGCCTCAAATCAGGCTTCACATTTATATGGCATGGATATTACACATTCACATTTCACCCACTACAAATCTTAATATGAGTTTCAACAAAAGTAATAATAGGAACCCGAAAATAAACAAAGTAGCACATTTGTTTCACTTACTGAAATATGTGTATAATTAATTATTGGAAATGTATTAGGACGCTCCTCACTGGTTCCGTCAAGCATATTTAACATTCGCACGACTGGCTGATCCATGAATTCTGCAGCGTATACACTGGACAGTGAATGGGGTTGCGCCACGACTGGTGTTTCAGAAACAGGCAGTTCTACATGCTTTTGCACCGTAGCAGGGGTAAGTGAATCAGGATAGGTGAAGTGTCCAGCCAAAGAGGAATCAGTGAGGTTTGAATAATTTGCAATTCCCAGTTCAGGTTCTGCATATGAATCCCTTGATATAAGATTCAAATTTGATTGTGAATTTTCATCACATGTGTAAATAGTATGATTGACTTGTTCGGAATTAACAAATGGCACAGAATGACTGTTTTGTGAATTTGTACTGGATAAAATGGTAATGAAGTCTGGATCATGCATTGTTTCACCGGACGAAAAGTTAACTGCGTCTGCGTAAGTAGACATATATGGAACCTGGGAACAAACAAAAACACAAAAATGCGACGGTGGACAGACAAATGGATTAAAGCAAAGGAAAATTAAAATAACAGGCAAACATGCTCAGTAATTCTACAACTACATGGCGTTGAGTTCGTCTCAAAGAATAACCAAACAATAAGAACACGTCGGCTGCATACACAATAAAACTAATAATGAATTCCAAGCAATATTTCCCCAAATTTCTTTAGAAAAATAAGCAAAGCGCTAGAAACAAAGGGAAACTTTTAGTAAGTCATACGTTCTTCAAAACAGATCTTTCTCAATGAGTTCTTGAATTGAACACAGAATAATCCATAGCATTTTTACATTACGGGATGGGAATATCTCACCTATACCTAAGGTCCTGTTAACTTCGAAGTAAAAATATGTCCACTTCTGACTAATTCACGTATGCTTCAGAATAACACGTAACTAAATGGTCTTCCTAAAAGGATAAACCAAGAACAGAGGATGACAAGATGAACAGATAGGTCAAACTGAGCCTAGGTGACTGAAGTATACAAACTGAAAATGAGAGTATCCGTTGTTATTGAACGGCTATTAACATATCGTTGACGAATTAAAGCATCAAATTATGCCAAGCTGAACTTAAATGTATTGAACTATGATCCATTAAATTTAGTTAACACATTTACAAATCGAATACATCAACACTAACGGTAAGTTTGTTGAATTTTGCGGCCGCACTCAACTTTACATGTGTTAACAGTAGTCAGAGGGAAACATTTTAACGAACATTTTCAAAATATATTAGACAGTCAAACTCGTGATTAACTAACTTCACCATTTATCCTGTCTGTGATGGTATCCAAAAAAAATTGAATCAACCAGGATTATGTTTTTCAAACATATTACTATTCATGAAAATAAAATAAGAGCAGCATATTTAAGAAGCATTCCAAGATAGCTATCGCGTAAATGGTAACATTTACACAAAATTTATGAAATATTTAAAACCTCAACAGAACTATTTATGTGGGAACTTTTTAAAATGATGGATCGAACCTTGGCAGCTGACTCAAGTATTTGCTCCAAGCATTTGCCAAATTCTTCAAGAATTACACGTTCCTGATGAACGGGGGAAACCGATCGTTGTTTGGCTTCATCCAACTGAGCGAGCATGCAGCCGCAAGCAGCTTCTGTTACTTCCATGGATAAAAAACCACTCGGCATCCTGTAAATTCTACGAAATGACTGAAATAATCAACGTACACAGGCTCATCAAAGCCGCAACTGCATGGACATAAATTTTCGTGCATACTGGTATAACGACCAAAAGCTTGGTTTGCGTGTGGTAGTCTAACCAACTGTCCGTTTATGACATTAGAGTTAGCATGCTCAAAACAAACTGCGGATCTAACGGCAGGGAACAAAAAGCCCAACGGAAAAAGACAGTCACTTTTTATGTAAGTAAGCACTTTTTTGTTTGGAAATAGTCGATGAATTAAGATGGGCGTTATTCGTTTGTAGGCATCCATTGTCATAGTTTCTACAACCTTGACAACGACACAGACTGGAACAGCTGATTTTAGCCTATGCAAAAAAATAAACAAAAACAGAAACAATACCTCATAGCATTCGCAGTAATTTTTCAGGCAACCTGACCGCTTACAGTTACAGCCTTTAGAATGTTTCCGATCAGATTCACCTAAGGGTTTTATTGAAAGCGTGTAGAAGCACATACCAATTTTCGGATGAAATGCAAGTGGATTCCTTTCAAGAGTTGACTTTATCGCCCTTCTGCGGGCTTCTTCGTGGATAACATTGTTCATACAGTTTGAACAGTTGCAATTGTCACATGCAATGCCGCGTGCAAAACACTCACAGTAAAGTTTTAAGCAGTGTGATTTATTACAATTGCATGGCTTTTTGTAAGTTGCTGTACCGTTGATTGCAGAACATAACTTGGACAGCACTGCATCGTCTAATTTATTTTCGTCTGACTGAAATTTGAAATCGTGGGCAGGCTGGGTGAATAAAATCTGCAAGCATTTATAAACACGAGATCTAAAAATACGTTGTCATCCTCTTGAGTATTTACAAAACTGTTTCCAAATTCTGCTGCCAGCGCAATGTTCTTTTGTTTCTGCAATGTATTTATGAGATATTCTTCATCACGATCATCAAAAAATGGCTCGGACATTTGGACCTTTCGGTGACTATAACGGAATCTCAAAGGTAACCCAAACTGGCGCCAAGACACCTTTCAAAAGTTGCGCCTTTTCTTGAAGTGCTTGATTACCACAAACCTAGCGTTCATTGAACATCAAATTAGAAAACCTTATCATGAGTTACAATTTTTACAAGTCTTTTTGAATTCCTGGTGTTCACACTGTCATCTCTTAAAGAAGAGTGGGTTATCTGCTGTAGAGTGTACATAGGCTGATGTGGGACGCGCTGGCTTTTTATTAGCTAGGGCGCGGTATATATTGGAGTGTACGTGCGTAGGCTGTCAGATAACCGCGCAGTATGTCGGAACGAGTGGACCTTAGCGAAGTATTCCTTGCCTACTTTCCAGAGGATTTCCGTTGTGTTGGTAAGTGGAATTCGATAAACGGTTACGAATGTTTCAAAGAGAGACAGGAACGAGTTAGGTTAGAAGGGACTGTGTTACACGTGCGCAGTACTTCCGGAATTCTGAGGAAAAAATTCCGGACTGTGCGTTGTACAAGCAGTGCTACCTTTATTGTGTGCACTGCGCAAGAAAGAGCAGAATGACTGAAGATGTGAATCCTCGGTGAGTTTGTCGTGCGTTCTCCGTATAATATACTGCTGCAAGTTTGAGGATTTTCAGTGCCCCTCCGTCATCCATGTGTCGTACAAGGACGGTGGGCAGCGTGTCTCCTACAGTTATCTTGTTCACAACCACCGGACAATGTCCGTCGACCCGGGTGTTTATCCAGGCAATCGTAAACTGGAAAGTACGAAGGAGGAAGCGGTTTGTGGGCCCTTAGAGAGTTTTCATAAGACACAGGAAGTAATCGATTACGTCAGGAGTGAATACAATATAGTAATGAACTGTAGCGATGTGAGGTTGTTAAGACGGAGGAAGAGATTGAGGGAGCATCCAGACTGTGATCTGGAGAGTATACGGAAGATGTTGGAACCGTTCGGACCGATGTATTTGAAAACGGACGATGAAGGTAGATTGTTGGTATTATCATTCACGATAGAGAGACTGCAGGAGTTGTACGTGCATTACGGGAGTGTAATAATGGCGGATTCAACGGTGGAATGCAACAACGGTACGTATCATTTATGGCACGTTGTTGTTATAGATTGCAATGGTAAAGGTAGGAGCGTCTTCTATAGTTTCTTATCGAACGAAAGTTTGTTTTGTTACAAGGTCATGTTGGGTAGGTTTAACTAGCTGATGCCAATAAGGGACGTTCAGACTGTTGTAGTAGATAGGCATCCGGCACAGCTGGAATGCTTACAGGAGTATTTTCCGAATGCTAAGGTATTATTCTGTTCATTTCATATAAAACAGAATATGGTAGACCGATGCAGGCAGTTGAAGGGAATTTCTTCGGAGGAAAGGAACTTTCTGGCCGAGGAAATAAGCGACCTGTTGTATTTCAGATCGGAAGAAGAGTTCAATGGCATTGTTAGCAGTATTACTAATCATAACGCGGAGCTTGGTGAGTGCCTGAAAACTCGTCTGCTGCCTGTAAAAGAAAACTGGGCCACGTATGCAAGACATGGTATTGTGCACTATGGGAATGGAACGAATAATCGGGTGGAGGCAGCTAATAGGTATATGAAGGGAATCTGTCACCAAGGTCTACGCTGTTTGACTGCGTGAAGGAAACACTTAGTCGTAATGAGTATTTAGAAATGAAATTCATGAGGACGGTTATCATTCCTTTAATAAGGGGCCAACGTTCCGGCCAATCACAGCTAAATTTACAGCCGATGACCATCTGCCCCTCTTGAAGGGACAGGGAAACAGCAACTAATTGTAGTGGCCTAATCAGACAAACAATTAAGTGACCAAACACGGTGACCAAAGAAAAGCTGTGGCAGTAACGGATGGGTGCCAAAGGTATACATACAAATGAAACAAAAACCTATCTGTAAAAATTGAACTCCCCATTGACAGTTCGGGGCCCACTTGTTTGAATAGATCATTACGTACAAAAGGAGAACAGTGCTAAAATATAGGTTCGAACGAGGTTGAATAAATAACTCCACATGCGGCATAAGATGGTAAACGATGAGCTACGAATTTTCACCGTGCAATTACTTCGCCAGTCCAAAATCCATGCAAAAATAGTTGACAGATAATGTGCGGAAACTCCTGTTAATTCTTGTTGCCAGTCAAATTCAGGAATGAAGGTGAAGCTTTTAAACAAGGACGTAAATAAAGTTAGCAGAACGGCGTATTCAAAACGTACATAAAAGAACTACACAATATGACCATGGACTGTGTGCATTAAATAATTAGGAAGCAAGACTTATTTTCACCCTCATCATCAAACTGATCATGTTACGGTAAAATTCGAAATAATAGTCGTACGGAATATGAAGCTCCATCAAGAAGGGTTATAGACAACGCGGTTGGTTTTGCGGCAACATTTAATCCGCTTTTCCTACCTTCTGCTTTTCTCAGTTTTGCTTATATTCATGATGTTGTGGATTCAAAATACATTTCTTTTCGAGGTTCGCGGGTCATGCGTTCTCTCTTCCTTCTTTGTCGTCGGTGTGTTAATTCTCAGGGAGTTGAGATCTAACGGAATCAACCATCCATTTTGGCATGATTCTGAAATTGCCTGTCTTCATGATGACCACCGCAATCGACTCAATTTTCCATTGGGCAACAAGACGGATGGGATCCACTAGAAACCCCTCGATTCAACGTGGTAGAACTCAGAACCAACATATTTACACGAATTACGGTGGGTCATTTATACTTATTTTCATCACATTTTGCTTCGTTCTTGTACCTAAGCTGTATATAGTGTTTAGATAGTCTACACAGTCTTTTCTCAGAAGTGTCAGTGTGACTGAGTGTTTGCTACGGTGGACGATATGGCCCTACGAACTTCCTCTGAGTGGAGATTTCAGCGTTGTTCAGTCAGTTGCAAATGCCACCGGCAACCTTGAGAAGCTCACCATCTTAGATAATTTTCTAATTATTCGGTGGAGCAACCGAAAGCATCTCTCTTGCTGAGAACATGAGTGGTGTCGATCAAACACGCGATTATCGTATTTGAAGCCGTTCTGTCCAAACTACTGATTACCCACAAGGAATGATGTTTGCACACTGTATCAGACAAATCGCCTTGTAGTACGATCAATGAATGTTATTCGGGCAGGCAAGTGATCATACTGGAGCTATTTGGAAGATATGGCGGTCTTCTTCTGGGCTGTGAAGCCAACACGAGATTTAGGGAAAAACGTGCACAGATAATCTGATATGTGGGCTGTTTCGATTGAGGTTGTGAAATTCTGTTTAATACTTTGAACCGTGGAATCCTTTTCACAAGAATGACAAATGGGTACATATTTCTTATTCACGGTGGCCCGTTATGATTCATTTTTATCTCAACTAATTTCTTGAACGAAACGCGTAAGTCCGTCTGTTGATTTTCTCAAGGTCTGTTGCACCATTTTGAGATAGCTGTGCTTTGTTCGACCAGTGCTGAGAGGTGGCTTTACGTTTCCTTGATTCCCTTGAGAATAAACCGTATTAATCATTTTTATTCTTCCACTAGCTACTGCAACCGTTTCCCTTGAACGTATTCAGTCCGAACACTGTACATTTCTAGATGTAAAAATAAGACATACTTCTTCCATATTCCTTCTTGGGTAGCTCATAATTGTCACCATTTCTCGATGCGAAAACATTCCTTTTGCTCCGACTCAACCAATGACTATCTGTTTGGTTGAACACAACTCTGTTTATCGTCCCCATTTCTGAGCGGTATCTAGCTGCCGAATTTGTTGTGCGGGCACATTCCCTGCTCAATTTCTGCGAACATTTTACATTCGCTGTGAGAAATATAATTTTTATGTACATTGATTCAACTAGTACCGTGTTAAGTGCCGTTTTCGCCAGCGCCTTCTTATCAACCGTTTGTAAGATAGACTATCTTCTCTTCCGTTGGATATTGAGAAAGGCGTTTTTGGATCAACAGATTACGCACAACTCGGTGTGAACTTGACTCGTTAGCAAACCATTCAATAATTGTAGCTTATAAATAAATCCGGTAGAATGATCTCATATAAAGTTATATTCAGGAGATGCGCGGAGAAAACAGTTTTATAATCTGGTTGGCGGCATCCGAAATAGATTAGCCTGTCACAGTGACCGAAGCCAAAGGAAGCCTGCGCTTCAAAACATCACCCCAAGTGGCTTGCGCCGCATTACTTGCGGTTCCACTCACGCATCACGTATTCGGCGTAAACCTGAAGGAATAAGACCAGTAGGTGTCCAGCTGGCCAATGCTGGTTAGCCAATTGAATGGCTAGCACGAAAAGGAAACCCTTATCTCTCGGAAAATAAACAGTGAGAGAGACTGCAATGACAAGATCTATACTAAGAAGAAAGATATGTAAACTGTAATACAAGAAGCATTTAAGTATACGAATACATGCTATTGCATTCAAGAGAGGATAACGTTGGCAGACAAAACTCAAAGTTGAACTACGAAAAGATCAGACAAACGATTCATCATTCAATACACCAACAAAGCTAAA
>JTDE01004171.1:33745-45351 GCA_014338405.1 Paragonimus skrjabini miyazakii
TCGCATTCAAAACCAGGTGGAGTCGAGCGACGCTTGTTAATGAGTTTATCGACGTGTAGGAGATTCAGTTCTGTCGTAACTGAACGTCTGCTTCCGAACATACCTGTTCACAGCATGCATTCATAGCTCCAGCGATTTGTTCCGTGTTCGTTAGGATCACTCACCTGGCCTGAACGGGGCTACTTGTTCATAAACGCCTCCTGGTAAGCGTCCTCAACTGTCTCCTTACTTGAATGCCAGTAGGGTATCTTGCATTTACGAGCGTATGTCCTCTGGGCAAATAACAAAACAAAACGGGCACACATAACAGCATGGTCCGAGTCCAGGTGGTTGCTCCAAAAGGCACGACAGTCGTTAATAGAGTGGCGCCACTTGTAACCAACTGCTATATGATCCAACTGTGTCCACGGCTGAGAAGCACACGGAGGTCTCCATGTAACACAGTGCTTCTTCCTGTGTTGAAATGTGGTGCTCGAAATATAGAGACCGTGGGATGAGCACAGTTGCAGCAATCTTTCGGCAGTGTCGATGTGTTGTGCCCGAACACCAAACATACCTCCCAGCCGCTTCTCACCCGGAGAAAGACGATCAAGTTGAGAATTTAAATCGCCCGGCAGTATGATGATGTCTGAGTGTTTAGTTTGCCTCAGAAGGTCAACGAGGACATCAGAGAACGCGTCCTTGATAGTTTCCGAACAGCTGTCCGTTGGAGTCTCTGACTCAAGAGTCTGATCTGCGAGACACAGTTATACAGGGTTTTCTTAGGGAACCCTCCTCGGAACCAAGGTTTCAAGAGTCTGACTTACTTGGCAATGAGGGGCTTGCATAACCCGAGGGCGCAGTGAATAAGACATTAATGTCTGATTCTAAACACTCCTGTGCGCAGTCGATGTATTCGAAGCTACGTGGGGTTTTTGGAAGATGCCAGATGTGTTTCGACCGAATTGTATAATACACCGGCGGTCACGGTCAACCGTTGGACGATCGGAGTGCTCTTTGTATGAGGTTACCTCTTCTAACCCCGTTAGTCCGGATACGGAAGACAACAGTGCCGCAACTATGAAAACCGTTCTGCTGTATGCCCCTATGATCGTGCCTCGCTACCTAACCACTCCTATGCGGTCAGTAGTGCGACATACAATCCTATGAGTGTAACTGCTTGTCGTCTGATTGCTCCCCTTTGGCCTGTCTGACAAGGTTGTACCTGGAAGGACCGGAGTCCTAGTCAGCATAGCCCGTCGGATCAAAACACCACACAAGCCCGATCACCACGTCAAAGTGGCAGTACAAGTCAGGATAGCAGTATAGGTCAGGAACGGATAAACTGTCGACACTTAAACATACTTATCTTGTCTCACAGGTTACCTTGGTTTGGCCACACCTTACAAACACCAACTCATAATCTGCCACATCGTGTCTTGTTTGCGAGTAGTGAATTAGGCTGCAAACGGTAGCCCAGTGATCAGCGCATAACTGAGGTTCGGTGTATGAAGGCATTCACTTGAAAGCTTGCTTCAGTAGAGCGCTCCTAATTTCCTGGCTGGGGTCCGAAAGACAATTAACACCGTTGGTTGAGAACGCTGTCTGACATAATGAGGAACAGAAGTCAACGTGCTTGTGTTGTGAGCCTCTGTGCATCACTATATTTTCTCCGAAGGACAATTAACACCGTTGGTTGAGAACGCTGTCTGATATAATGAGGAACAGAAGTCAACGTGCTTGTGTTGTGAGCCTCTGTGCATCACTATATTTTCTCCTCTCTGGCTCTTCACGTTTTTCTTCCTCTTTATCTTAAACATTACCCTTTTTTCTCATATTGTGACATGTTTGCCACACTCTATGCGGTCTTCATGTGTTAAGTAGTAAATATATATTGCTGGAAGAAGTGAACACTAATCAACGTCACGTGTCAACCACGGATACTAAATTCCTGTTTACAAACGCTCTAGTGATGGTAACAGTGGTTTGTCACCAAAACAACTACTCAGTTCAAGCAGTAAATTTCTATACCACAGAGAACATAGTCAATAATCAGACAATAAGGAGCTATTATGATCCTGTCTGCTTGGACATCTCTATATGACCATTTTGAAGAGAAAAAGTTAGCAATCATTTTGCTATCTTTGATACGGAAATGATATGTTCACATATACAGTCTGTACAGAAGACATCGAGTTTTCACTCAACAGTGCGTCAACTGCAACACTCTCAATTCAACAAGTGACTGATTAACCAATAGCCTTTTTTAGACATTCTCATGAACTGACAATCAGGCGGCACAACTGAAGGGTCTGCTCCAATAGCGTCATACCAATTCAATGCAAAAAAAATGTTCAAGGTTGTATGTTATTTAATGGTGTAAACAAAAGAACGCTCTTCACACAAGTCGCATAATGAAATAACATATCATAGTCAACGTTACAACCAAAACGACTATCCCGGTGCAGTCAGTGAGCCAGATCATGATACCCTCAGAAAAATAACTATGCTTCAGAAAAGCATCACTCCACAATAGACCTACAACGGTGATCACGTGATGGAACAAATAAGTCAGTGACTTCAATCAGCAATCGATCGTGCATTCTGCTTGGTCTCCGTCCTACTGCTTTCTTCTGTCGATTGCATACCAATCCCTCTAGTGGAAAAGCTCCCGCGCCAGTAATGCGATGTCTTACTACATATACCGGTTTCAATGTAAGTGCCAGGCTACGTAAGTAGTCAAAATGAAACTGCTTGCGTAAATAAGTAAATCATAACGCCCCAGCTTAGGTTAAAAGTAGGATGAAACAGGTACCTTTAGCCAATGTTAAGTAGCATAGTACAACACAAATCCTCCACCGTAGGTCACCTACAGACGGTTGCACACTGGATCATCACGGTCGATTCTATCGTATACGTAACCAACAACAGATGACTTCTTCAGTTCGCAGAGGCTATTACTATGCGCAGATGACGGCCACACTTCTGTGAACAGAAGAACGCGAACGTCAGTCCGAAGGTGCTATACTAAATGATCAACTTCAGTGTCTTTTGCTGCAGGTGTGTGTATGTGTAATCTTGCACTACGTTCAACATGATGTCTGCTGTTTGCTATATCCAGAATTGTCGTGAACGCAGCCAGCCGCTATGTGCTCCCATTGTGGGTCTCACTAACGCGTTTGATTCCGTGAGCCGTGAGACACTGTGGACGGTGCTTGGTAAGTTTCGATGCCCAGGTAATTTCGTCAATTTGATTAGAATGTTACACGTGGGTATGATGACGAAAATGCAGTCGTGGGGGTCGACTTCTGGTGATTTTGACAGTCACTAGCATGAGGCAGGGATGTCTTAGTTCCAACCATACTTACCCTATATTTGACTGCAAAGTTGTTCTTTAAAATTCTTAGAACTGTGTGAAGTTGAATACCGAAAGGATAGCCGTTTGCTGAATATGCGAGGTTTCAGCATCCTAACTTGGCTACGTAATTCGACGATGCGCATTTTGTTGTTTGCAGGTGATAGTGTGCATTTTATGATGAGTGTCTTGGTAGGTTTCCGATTCGAGGTTAAACATTTGTTATTTTAGAAGAGACCCAATTGCGGAAAATTTGGACTTCGGCTGGATTCGAGCCAGCGACAGAAACAACATGCTCAAACGCGGCAAATGCCCTACCCGCTGAGCTACGAAGCCACACCGGAAGCTCAGAATGTTCATACTTGGATCGTATCAGTAATTCAATGTCAATGCTCATCGGTGACGTTGGTGGATTTCAGCGTGAACTGATCCAGAAATCCTGCTTGGGTAGTCAATCGGCTGGATCATTTGGTGGATTCCGTATGACACAGTTGGTTGGGTAGCTAACTAGACCCAAATGTGAAAGTCTTAAACTTCCGATATGGCTTCGTAGCTCAGCTTGCCGCATTTGGGCATGATGTTTCTGTCGCTGGTTCGAATCCATCCGAAGTCCGGATTTTTTCGCAATTGGGTCTTTTCTAAATTATCAAATCTGCCAAACTACTTATCAGTAATTTGTTATTCTACCCCATCCTATCTATAGTGCAAGAATTTGTACTCCTACATTGAACAACTTCTTGCCTTATGTTTTAACACCTTTCTATCCAGCTTAGATCTTACCACTGGCGTCTACCTCTGATTTTCAACTCCGTGAAACAAGGATATCACATCCACACTAGCCTATCAACTGGCTAGCTAGCATTGGTCAGGTGAACCAAAAAAGGCTCTACTCACACGCTTTCCGGTTTTATTCCTTCGGGTTTATACTGGATACGTCGTATATGGGTAAAATCACAAGTGGTTCAACGCAAGTCGTTTGTGCTGATGGTTATGCGCAGGCGCCCTTTGACGTCAGTCACCATACCAAGTTAATGTGAAACAGATGCCGCCAACCGTATAATTTTGCACTCTCTCTTAACTAACCATGCTTTAGCATGTATGCACGTGATGGGATGCAGCAAAATTTGCCAGGCAGTAAGGAGTCGTGCAATCTGTTACCCGTGTCCTCATAAACAAGGAATGCACAAAATAAATCTACCCTTGCAAATGTGATGAACCGTTCGCACTGATTGCATAGCAGTGATGAACTTCAACGAATTTACCCATGCTTCTATCTGTTAATGTGAGATGCGCAGTCACAATCTCACACAAACCCTCATGGTCTCAGTACGAAGCAGAGAGCTGAAGTTATTGACAAAGATAACCGTGGTACAATGTACCGCAGTATTTATCATTGTCTAATCATCTAACAGCCTCGTCTGATCGTTAAACATTAGCGGACGCATCTGAACGGACGATGATGACTCAAAGCCCAGCCGTTCATCATATCACGCAGTGAAATACCAGTACACTGTTCTTGATGTTTTCTAACTGATAGTACAGCGTGCGTGATTCACAATGTGACTTATCGATTGTCAAGTTACCTCAAGTTACGCACTATGAGGTTCCGGAAATTTCACACCATCGAACAACGAAAGTGGTAGAAATGAATCAACGGTCTTCTAATTTCCTTTTTCTTCTTTCTTGGCAGTGACTTGATTTTTTCTTCCTAGTTATACGACAGCTAAGCGTTGGCAAGAACCAACGGTGTGTTGCTGTTTTTGATGGTAATAATGAGCGATAGAACATCATCGGATGCGCTATCAGCTTTAAACCATATCTGTGGGTACCGTAGCTCGGGCTATCATTGATTCGGACTATTTGAAATAAAATAATACCGTAATATAACAGCACAAAGGTGCGAAGACAAACCATGTAAAAACCACAAAATCTATGAAGAGACAATAATCCTACGGACGCGGGCTCAACAGTGAATGAAACACATTGCCAGTCAGAATGAGTTTTAAAATAGCGATGCGGACGGTAGTGAACTTTTCAACCTGGCACGTACCTAACTTAATGAGACGGCTAAGGTTTTTATAGCTCGTACTCATGTCATCATCTACCTTACATCCGGAAGCATTTAAACCATGACGATGGGGGCCGAACATGCGCCACGACCGGTCCGAGTCAGTTAGGAGATGTTATCCGATTCTGAATACTTCTGTTCAACAATACATATAACCGCGTGTATCTTCTAGCAATCTGATCTACTGTATGGCTTTTGTTATCAGTTGCCTGAGATCATTTCAAGTCGAACATTCAATCCTCCACAACAGAACAGATGAAATTCGTGTGGTTATCAATCGAAAATGCTTTTATTTGTCACGTGTTCTTGAACTGGAACTGACGCCACCATCGGATAGATAACAGCAACATCAAACTAACAATATTTGGCTTTAACTTGTAACATGAAGAACATATTTTTGAGTCGGTACTACCCGTTCAAATGAGTCCATTTAGATGAGGCTGTCCAACAAGGCAATTAACCAGACAGATAAGGATCGCAAACGGTCGGACAAGGCTCTTAAGTCACGGGCAGTGTTGTGGTTACGCCAGAAATTGGGACAACTCCAAATCAAATTTCATAAAGGCAAGTTAGCTAGACACTAGAAGACTGCGTTACAAACTATCGGTATGGTTCGAACTGGAAAAGAAAAGCATCGGATCGGTTTGTGTAAAAAATAGTGCGATGTATTTGTCTTCTACTGTAAACTTACCTATGCCTACACTCCAGCGAAAGAATAGGAATCTTCTTGAGGGAGAACGCAACACCAAAGACACTTCCGTGAATTCCTGGAATAACCTACTGTGAGAATGAAATTTACACCATCATCAAGTCTAACCCTAATTAAGGGTTAGTGAGAGCGTGTGACCACTGAAAATAAGGTAGTAAGAGTTTACAACAACAGCTATGGTTGGCTGCGGGAAATGCATACGAACGGTCATGTGGAGAGAAGAGTTATACCTGTAATTGAAGCCAACGTTGGACCATAGCACCATTACCAAAAAACTGTCCGACGAGGACCTCCTCTTCAATGAAACCCAACATGGTTTATCAACTGGCGGTTAAACAACAGCAAGAAGAACCATTGATGTATTGCTGTCTATGATGATGACGATGACTTTTAAACTGTTTAAGATTGAGGCATTTTGTAGAGTAAGGTAGTGGAAGAAGGACAAAGATGACAGACAGTTTGTGAGAGGGAGCATATGCGTTATTCAAAACAGAATAAGTCAATATGCTTGCATGGGTAATCTACATCCACCTAAGGACGATGGCGTGAGTCATGAAAAATATTGTGTAGCAAACAAGCTCGTTTTTAGTTATTCACTATCAGGCTAAATACATCACATTTATATCACACATTTTACAACGGCATCAAAAGGGGGTAAATGGGAAATGGGTGGTTAGGGAGGTCAGTCAATTCAATGTCACACTGCCATCAAGTACTTACTTGAACCCTGTGTCTTGACAGGCTAACAGGATGTGGGGTTGGTCATGGCAGATCCAAAGCCTGAACAAAACGTTTCTGGGTGCACAGGGATGGATTGTAAAGGCGAATTCAAATAGTTTCAGCTGTGGACAGAATCCTATGCCTCACCGCTCTCGACTGGGTGGCCTTAACTCGGTAGATTGAGCGAAATGCGCCCATCACATTAACAGAGTGATTCGAATCCACCAGGTATGATAGTACGGCACTGTTGACGGATTTCATTATTCCACTGTTGGGCCAAACTAAGCGGTGTTCTCGCACCCGTCCAGTTAGGCGTCTGATCGTGTGGCCAATATAACTGGTTCCACAGTAACAAGTGAATATACACAAAATGAGGCTGCAGAAACAAGCACTTTGTCTTTTAGGCTTCATAAGTCCCCTGTAAAATGTATTCAACCTTATGATTAATCACTGAAAACGAGCTATACAGTAGTCGTCATGACGACATGAGTGTTCAAGCAAAGTATGTGGGAGCTAGTATCTTTCAATTGTATTGAAGTGCACAGATTTAGTAAAAACAAAAAGATTTACCTGTTTAATCTGATCCAGTGTGGTCCCGGCGGCAATGGAAATGATTAATTTGTCATTCAGACAAGCATTAATATCCTTCAACGCGGGCAAGATCACATTTGGTTTCACACAAGCAAAAATAATATGGCTTTTCTTGGCCATTACATCGTTTGTTTGTAGGTATTCAATTCCGAATTTCTACAAGAAAAGAACGGGAAAAGAAGGACAAAATTGTATCTCCTTGCTGTGAGGATTACCAGCTTACAGGACAAAACTGTAATCTGTAAAAATTAACTCAACCACAGCTGACAGTTTACGAGACCCAGGCCAGTCTCTTTTGAATAATGATGGGTCATGTACTGTTGTGTAAATAGTGGTTTCAAATCACCAGACAAGTAGTGCGCAGTTCTAAGCAGAATAAAAAAAGGTTAATGAATTAACTGAAATGAAAGATCGAACACCTTAGTGCAACCTTACGAAGTGTTGTATTTGTGTAAAAATTTATCCAGTTTGAAGTCAAACTTAGAAAATGGGTATCAAATCAGTTAGCTGCTTATATATATTTTTTCACGCAGTGAGTAACAGTACGGGTTAGTTCATTAATTCTTCATCAAAAGTAACCACAATGCGAGAGTGGATAATAAACCAGAGAACAAAACTGCGATATACGAAAGCTGCTTCTGACTGATCCATTAATTCGATGAAATTGATCGACTCAAAATATGTTTACTGGCCGACGTATGTTATTAGAGGATCTGACCGGCCAATCATAACTTGGATATGGCACCAAATGGATAGATACAGCTAAGAGATGTGATCCTAACTGTCAGTTACCGTTGATAAGCAGAGGAGTCGGTAAAATAGTGGGGAATTCGCCTGTCCAACGTAATAAGACATCAAGTTTATATAAATGATCAGTCTCACGAGTGTAATTCGGCGACAGTCAAGGGTTTGAATCCCTTCGGATTGTCAAGTGGTTAGTGCAAACACCTGCGAGCCCCATCCACGAAATGTTTCCTTCTGAGTTGGTAACCCAGACTATTTTGTGGTTTATGCACATGGTCCAAGATAATGTGAACGGATAAAGTGGGATGATGGAATGCCATTCAGACTTAGAGCACAACTTCGGCTTTGCAGTACAAGTAGCTTGCAGGGACCAAGTTATCTTGAATAAGCTGGAACGATTACCCAGAAAAGTGCGACACGGAATCATCATGCATATCCGTTGCAGTAGGCGGCGCTCCAGTGAGCCGGCGCTGGTTAATCAATTGTGCAGTGTGATCGACTGAACGGTGAACTCACGGATTCTGAGGTCACCTGCATTAGTGGTTGGTGGGGACGTCACATGGCAGTTTGAAGCTCTCGTGAACATGTGTTCGACATAGGTCGACACCAAAAGATGAGTTGATACGTGTGAATAGGTTATTTTGCTCAAGTATACGCGCTTCTTGTGAAGCCTCGAGGATCGTGCATCAAAATAACTCGTATTTTTATCGAGACGAGGCGGTTAGCTATTTTGTACTGTCTAGGTATCCTCACAGTCCGAACAATCGGGTCCAACTCCCTGATTTCGTTGACAGGTTAGCATGTGTTCATTTATTCACATCGCCTAGCCGACCATTATGACCTGCGCCCGTGTTATCTACAAAAATGGTGACGTCTGGATTACGCCACTAGGTTATAGCGTGTGTTTGGGATATTTGGACTAAGTCTTGCCACCGATATTCCAAAAAGTGTTAACCTCCTCCTCAGAATCTGCGTCTCGTCAACCAGGTTGAATATTAGTGAGTTTCAACAGGAAACCTGCCAAATTTGATCCGTTTGGAATAAGGACTGGACTACTACTTCACTGAATCTCGTAGTCCACCAATCTATCAATGTAGCATGATGATTGAACCAACAACATATGAAGTCAAACTGGAAAAGACACATCATCGTTCGTCGTCGCCAGCGATTCCCAGCTTGGTTCAATATAATATATAGGCAAACATGGTTAAACTAGGTGCCCGAAATTGTTTTAAACGATAAAGCTTGTCTTAAACTACATGAGCATACTTAAAGAGTTTAGCCGCCAGATCTCGGGTTGAGTGAACATAATTGGTGAATCATGGGAAGGTTCGGAAAATAGAAGCACTGCTCGCATTTTGAAACACTGGTTAGAGCAGACCACAGATAGATAGGTGGACCTTTGAATTGGGCTTATTCCCAGTGTGATTTATTGAAGTAGGCCAGCACCTATATACATTTATTTCCGATCGAGTCTCAACAACCAGCGGTTCGCACATAGAGAATACGGGTGCTCGGTTTGCATTCAACTCCACTCAAACTCAGCCAATTCACACACACAAACACACTTCAAACTGAGCTAATAAATACGCTGCATCATTCGCATGTGTATCGTGGAAAGTAAGACAAACCATAGTAGGCTGACCAAATACCGGTTAGTCGGTTCAGGCAGAATCATACCGGGCAAGAAAATGTACTATACTGTGTTAGTACAGTGTGACACAATCGAAGCAGTACCGTATGCGTCTACCTAGGGCTGTGTGCAACGAGTGCATGATTATACCAGAGTGGTTTAGTGGGTGTCTCTGTAAGTGGAGGGATGGTGACGCTTGGACGATAGATAGGAATTGAGTACATCGACCATGGTTATTCATCTGTTAACATACATCCAAATATCATCATGGTCGCCTAAAGTCATGGTAAATAAAACCTTTGTGTAGTGTTTACTGATTACGCAACGCAAAGCTTGTAGATAATGACAACTGGTGAAGTGTACATCAAGCGAAATCAGAGCGGGTGAGAAGCAACAATAAAACTGTGGTCACCACGATAACAAAAAGTGTGAAAGGCCAGAAACACAAAAAAAAACACCCAAAGTGGCTACTACGCCCAAACAGCTGATACCTCCGGTTCAACCAGAACGCGACTGCTTTGACAAAGTCATGTTTGTTCAATCTCACGGTCCTACCGCCCTACTGAATATCAACAAACACTCTGCCTGCACTTCTCTACGGAATATTGACCAAGTCAACGGTTATCCACTGCACAGTAAGAGTCGACATACCTTAGGAAATGGATACCGCTTTTCCTTCAGGGAACATTGGCACACTCCGTGAACCTACCAACGAGACAGATGGCACACTCATCTATAACAAGTCCAGAAGGTTAGAACGTTGGGCGGAATACTTTGAGGGTCAATTTAGCTGGCCTCCTGCTTCTACCGTGCTGCCACCACAAACTTGTGATGTGACGCCCTGGTCGGTAGATTAGCAACCACTCACTGAGACTGAGATTCGCAATTGCATTTCGGCTGTCAAGCGTCATAGGGTTGTTGGAACGTTTCAAGAAAGATAAGGAGGCGTCAGTGGGCACCTTGACTCGTGTGTGGACGACGGAGACCATCTCTCTGCGCTGTGGTCACGCGATAATAGTTCCTATATTCAAGAAAGGTATCAGGGGCTCTTGCGAAAATCATAGGGGAATTAGCTTGACTCTGCTCGACACTGCGGCTCTGATATCCACTATACTTTGTCGATTCACTGCAGTTCGGGAAGCAAACAGTAGGGAAGAACAGGCAAAGTTTCGCACTGGGCGGGGATGTACAGATCACATTTTTACCCTTCGTCAAATTATGGACCAACGTCATGTGCACCGCCGGCCAACAATCGCCGAATTCCTCGATAATAAAGATGCATTCGATTCGATGGATTGATCTACACCTTTAGAGTCGCTTAAACACAGGGATATACCGACCAAGTATGTGAACATATTGTCAGCGCTTTATTCCAAAACTTCAGCTCAGATAAGAATTTACAGTCAACTGTCGGACAGTTTTGGCACCAGGACCGGCGTACGACATAGCTATCCTCTTTCACAATATTTGTTTGATTATGCGATGTACGATATAGTGGAGAAGTATCTCCGGCAGTCACAAGATACTGGCGTGGACCTCCTACTTGGTAGAAGGCTAACTGAGCTTCATTACGATGACGATGACATATTGCTGTTTGACAAATTTCAAGCGGCATAATCAACGTTAAACGCAATTTCGCGTTCTGCCAAGTACTTCGGAACGCGCTGTGCAACTTCAAAATGCAGAGTGCTTCTGAAAGACTGCAGTGATTACGTATATTTAATGTTAAATAATGAACCTATGGAAGTTGTTGACCGGTTTGTGTACCTGGGAGGCTGCATTAGTGGCGGTGCAGGGAATGAAATAC
>JTDE01004172.1:1174-11754 GCA_014338405.1 Paragonimus skrjabini miyazakii
TGTGAACCTGAGGTTGCCATCGTCCTAAGTCGCAGTGAGTGTCGTTCAGATCACACGATTGGGCGTTTTTGTTAGTGTTGGTTTCTTTGTTCATACCCCCATGTACTGTAGACGTTGAATTTGAAGTTTCCTGTGTTATTGGTTATTTGGTACTGACGAGCCAATACGAAATGCTGGCATCTACCAGTGTTTGTTTTCTAACTGTTTTGTTGAAATTCACTCTACGTCATACTTTAAGAACCTGCGAATGCATACTCTCAAACTTTCTCAAGGTCACAGTTTATCATAAAGATAATCGTTTCCCGTTTTCTATTTTAGACCACTAAAAGTGCGTGCCCATGAACACAGGCGGCGCGCATAGCTGCCTCCGAAACCTAGTAAAATATCCTGACAGTGCTCCACGCATTGCCAGCGAATCAGCATAACCATCACGCCCAATGGTAGTAACACTAACTCAGTGACCAATATTAATGAGTAATTACCATACAACTATGAGTGGAATACGCCACAATTTAAATTTAATGAACCCACGGAGCCACTGGGCTGATACATGAAGGGGGTCTTGTTGACCGTCGGAGATATTGGTCTCCAGGTTGTGTCCGGTTTGCGAGTACGCCAGGCTCAAGTAGGTTATGTCAATTGTGTCCACTGGATACGTAATGTCTGAGTGGAACCACAAGCGATACAACGCAAGCCGCTTGTAGTTAGTGCTATGCGCAGGCGTCCTTTGGCTTCGGTCACTGACATACTAATCCAAATAGGTTGCCGCTAACCATGCGTATACAAAATAACTTTACCCCTGTGTTATAACGTGTCATTATTCCGAGATGAATGGTTAGCTTCATTCGAACCTCCAGCAAGGGATATGGTTTTTTTGGTTCTGTCAACTGACGTGCTTAATATGCATGACTGTGGTGATGCAGTGGTCAAAGAGTTCAGTTTAACTTTGGGCTGTCACGGTACAGGTCGTCTTATCGCTCCAAGGCCCATTATCTTCATGAAATGTAGTGGTTGTCAAAGTTCATGAGAATTAAGTCTATCCTAATTGTCAGAAAACAAAAAATCTACCCATTTTATACGGAACACAACGGGATTCCTGCTTAAAGTGGTCAACTCTCGTGGCAATTTCAACGGAGACATTGAAAAGGCGTAAGCAGTGGGACATTTTCATGCATCACAATTTGTGCGTTCTGATCACGTGGGCGTATAACTAATTTTGGCCATTCAGACGTAGTGGATGTAATGCATTAGTGATTTAGACTGATTGTTGGGAGCTATACAACAAGCAGTGCGGTGGCAAAATGTACGTCTAACTGGTACCGCTTCTCACACTTGCAGGTGCTTGTTCCTGGCAGGCGAACGCACTAGTGTCAAGTGGTCTGGCATTCGCCAGACATTCCTGTGGGTTTGGTTGCCTCACCTCTTTGGTAACTCAGTCGAGTAATGAATGTTCGCTCTATTAAGTCCGAATAGCTGCTATATATTTGGACGTTTCTAACTAAACTAGTCTAGTGCGTCATGGGCAGGAGGAACACAAATTAGAGGGTGTGTGGTTCCTGTTGCTCTGAATGCTCCATGAAATTGCACTCTGTGTGCACTTCGGTTGTGTGCTTCGTTGGGGGAAGTTCGATATATTCTATCCGCATCCACAGGGGAGTCAGACATTGTGTCATTTTTTTTATCTGTCGTAGACGACTGGACAAGTTTGTGATAGGGTTAGAAATTGATACGAGTAATGTTCCACCGGAATTTATGCGCCCGAGGTATATCAAAGTCAAAACATACTGCCTTGGTCAACTCGTGACGATTCTGTAATGAATGATATCAAGTAAATGCACCCGTAGATTGGAATAGACGTACATTCAGGGTGGTTAACACGAGTGAAGTAGCCCATGGTCACGTAGCGTTAGAGGACAATAAAGTACTGTAATCAAATAAGCGAATCAAGTGTGTTCCAGCTGATAAGAAAACTAGTTAACTGAGGAGAGGAATAAACAGAGCGGAAGTTACACTAGTCTAGTAGATCATAAACCGGAGAAAACAGGAATTAGGGATTGTTTCTGATTGCCCCGAATACAACATGAACTTACACCCTGTGTGTACTTTGGATTGTGTGTTTCGTTGAGGGGAATTAGGTATATTCTATCCGCATTCACAGTTTGTGCGCTCTGATCACGTGAGCGTGCAGCGAATTTTGACCATCCAGACGTCACAACGAGACGACCTTGACACGGTGTGACGGCTTGCGCATCTCGATGACCTATTGGGCTAAACTCGACGGTGTGGCCACATGTACCTATTGGCCAGACTGGCCAATAGGTAGAGGTCTAACAAACCAGGCTCCTGGTCCTCCAGGTTGGGGGTTGAAAGAAGGTTGGCATCTTTTTCCGAAAAATGTACCAGTTCTGGTACACTGCCACCCACCCGCTGCCTTACGGTACAGGCTTTTGAGCCAAAGGCTTTGGTTGAGAACCCTAATCGTTCTCCTGTCTAGGTCTGGGCGTCCAGTCAATATCTCAGCCTACACACACAACCACGAATAATCACAACACAAGTAATTCCATACTGCATTGACCGTCTCGCAGTGTAAACCGGGTCACCCTATCTACTGTATACAGTAGGGTAGAGAAGCGAAAACATGCTACTACTGACCATTCCCCCACTGTCCTATCAGATTGGGCTCTCAGGCCCCTTTCGACCCCCATTTATGGTGATTACTCAGCAGTTCCCACAATGAATTTAGCTAATCATGGTAACACTGAATCGGTAAGTCCCATCTCTCGCCACAGCATCAGGCCTTCCTCGTCTCTTGCTTAGACTGCGAATTAGTGCAAATTAATACAAGTGCTTTCAATATTCGCACTCTAAAGCAGGTAGGTCAACAGGCCGCCCTCTCACGAACGTTAGACTCGTTGCATGTTGATGTCTGCTGTATCTCGGAAACTAGAATCTATGACAGTAGTCAGCGTATGGAAATAACAACACCCGCATTGTCTACCCGATACTGGTTATACACTTCGGGTGACTCCATAGCCGCTGTTACAGGTCATGCTGGAGAAGGTATAGTCCTCAGCACGACGGCTGCAGCTGCGTTGGTATATTGGATTCCTGTTAACAGTAGACTTTGTGCCGTCCGCTTGGCAGGTTCTGTTAAGGCCAGCTCTAGACGCAAGACATTCAGGAATTTATTCATAGTGTCTGCTTACGCTCCTACTGACTGTAGTGACGTCGGCGTCAAAGACGCGTTTTATTCGGATCTAGCCTCCCTCCTTCGGTTGACACGTGGCTCTGAGATAGTCGTTCTGGCCGAGGATATGAATGCTGAGGTCGGCCGCCTTGGTGAGGCCGAATCTCGTTCAGGTGGCAAGTTTGGGATATCGTCACAACGGTCAGATAATAGTGGGCGATTGTTGCAGCTGTGCGCCGAGTATCAGCTACTTTTAGCCAGCACTAGTTTTGGGCATCGAGCACGTCATTGCTGTACTTGGCGTCCGCCTTCTCTAAATCAGACTTGTTCTCGGATAGACCACAAAGCTGTTAGTTACAGGTGGCGTGGTTGCATTCAAGACTGTCGTTCTCATTAGAGCACGTACATGGAGTCAGATCATACAATGGTATGTTGTCGTTTTGTTCTTACTTCTGCTCGACAACGACCCCACGGACAGCAACGACTGGCTGTTGAGAAACTGGCTTTGCCGTCGGTGAAGCATAAGTACCAAACAAGCTTAGAAAGCTGCCTTAGTGGTACTTCTTCTGAAGATCTTAATAGCTGCTGGACTCACATTGCATAGGCCATTCAGAAAGTAGGTACTGTAGCATGCGACACAGGGGTACATAAGTTTAACAAACATTGGATCTCAGAGAAATCCCTGGAGTTGTTAGAAGCCAGACGGAAGGTTTTTCCTGGTAGTTCACATAATGAGTCTAGAAGAGATTGGTAGGAAACTGAAACGTAATCTAAAGGCTGATTGTCAGGCTTGGTTATTGGAAAAAGTTAGGGAAGTGGAAACCGCCTTTGCTTCAGAAAACACCGGCAACTTTGTTAAGCTGATACGTGCTACTGGTCGCAGACGACTGTCTGTCAGTGAAGCCTTCATCAAAGCAGATGGCACACTTGTCCATAATAACTCCAGATGGTTGGGGCGTTGGGCGAAACACTTTGAGTGCCAATTCAGCTGGCCTCCTGCTTCTATTGTGTTACCGTCACAACCTTGTGATGTACCACCTTAGTCCGTAGATTTGGAACTACCCACTGAGACTGAGGTTCGCAATTGTATCTCGGCTCTCAATCGTAATAAGGCTGCTGGTCCAGATGATCTGGTGCCGGCACTTTTCGAAGGAGGTGGAGAAGCGTTAGTAGAGGCCTTAACTCAGCTGTTTCAACTTGTGTGGACGACGGAGACCATCTCTCTGTGCTGGGGTCACGTGATAATGATTTCTATATTCAAGAAAGGTGCCAGGTGCTCTTGCGAAACCCATAGGAGAATTAATTTGACCCCAGTCATTTCCAGGGTTCTGGCATCCATTATACTTCGTCGAATAACTGTAGTTCGCGAGGTAAACACAAGGGAAGAACAGGCAGGGTTTCGCTCTGGCCGGCGATGTATAGATCACACTTTTACCCTTCATCAAAATTTGGAGCAGCGTCATGTGTACCGCCGGTCAACTGTCACCGTATTCCTCGACCACAAGGGTGCGTTCGATTCGGTGAATCAATCTACACTTTTACAGTCGCTTAAATGCAGGGGTGTACCGACCAACTATGCGAACATAATGTCGGCGCTTTACTTCCATACTTTGGCTCAGGTTAGGATTTACGGTGAGCTGTCTGACAGTTTCAGCACCAGAAGCGGCGTTCGTCAAGGCTGTCTTTTTTCACCATTTTTTTCCAATTTCTTCATAGGCAAAATAATGGAGGATTGTCTCCGGCAGTCACTAGAAGCCGGTCTGGACCTCCTACCTGGTCAAAGGCTGACTGATCTTGATTATGCTGACGATAAGATGTTGCTATTTGTCAACTGTCAAGCGGCACAGGCAACGCAAATCGCAGTTTCGCGTTCTGCTAAGTACTTCGGAACGTGCTTTGCAGCCTCAAAACGCAAAGTGCTTCTGCAAGATTGCTGTGGTTACGTAGGTTTAATGTTAGCTAATGAAGTCATGGACGTTGTTGATCGGTTTGTATACCTGGGAATCTGCATCAGCGGCGGTGGCGGAGGTGTAGGGAATGAAATGGAGGGACGTATTTCCTAAGCTAGAGCGGTGTTTACTAATCTGAGGTACTTATGGCGATAGAAAGGTATCTCTCTGAAGCTTAAGGGTCGCGTATATCAGACGACAGTGAGGGCTGTATTACTTTACGGCAGCGAAACATGGCCGATCAGAATAGAGGATGTGAACCGTCTTCAGGTATTTGACCACCGATGTCTGCGTTCAGTCGCTCGCATCGGGTGGCACCAACGAGTGAGCAACGAGGAGATTAGGAAGCGGGTATTTGGCACTAATTGTCAAACGATTTCTTTCGTTCAGTCACTAAAATTTTCACAGACTCAGATGGTTAGGTCATGTACTAAGGATGCCAGCTAGTCGTTTGCCACATCGAGCACCGTTTGCCGACGCTGCGGCCGACTGGCGCAAGGTGCGAGGTGGACAGGTGATGACCTGGCGTAGACAAATGATATCGTTCACGAAGGGATTGGCTACTGTAGATCGGGTTCGTCTTCCGGGCTGGAGCCCTCGCGACTCACAGTCGGTGGCTTGAGACGTTAGGTGAGATGGCGGCTAACCAAGCTCAGTGGCGTGAATGTTGTCGTTGTTTGGCCGAGTTGTCTGTGAAGTGAGTGCACTTAATGATGCGGGGCAGTGAAAGCCGTGAGGAAGCTATCTTGCTGATGACGCTTTACTTTTACTTACAGCTCGGTTGTTTGCTTGCAAGGTGTAGGCACCCTTGATGTGTGTTTGAATATAGACGTAGCTGTTTTTAGTGGTTGGGTCCCCTCCCCTTTCCCTTTTTCTCTCCTCTCTTCCTATACATGGTTTGGTTTTTTTTCGCCTCGTGGTTGTGTGGCAGTTAAGCATTAGTGTGAACCACGGATGTATTGCTGTCTATGATGATGATGCTGATTCGCATCCACAGAGAAGTCACGCGTTGTCATATTTTTTATCTGTGGTTTTATCCGCTCACTCGGGTAATTAGTGGTGTGTACAACCATCGCCTGTTTTGACTTTTGCGGAGTTAATTGGATGCTGTTTGACTTGTAGCTACAAACCGAGCTGTCTGATTTCGTGTTGTATTTCTGTTTAGGCTATGAAGATGGTGTTGAAGAGCGAGTCATTAACGAGGAGTACAAAATTTGGAAGAAGAATACTCCGTTCCTGTATGATATGGTAATGACTCATGCTTTGGAGTGGCCGAGTCTTACTGCGCAGTGGTTACCGGAAGTGACAAGGTTAGCTTCACAGTGCTTTTCTGTGCTCTTTTTCCATCCTACTCATTAATAATAATAACAGTAATCACAAAAAAGTAATGAGCATCAGTTCCAAATTATTTTCGACCCTTCTTTAGTGCTTGTTAATTTAGTCTGTTATGTTTCATTCCGTACATTTTTCTGTTTCGTTATATGAACTCGCCTTGCCTGTTATGGTTGCCCCAAAGGAAATCTACGGCACAGTTATCAGTGGCCATATGCTTCGGAGTATTTGACACGTTATTACAATTTCAAGCTTGTGAATTCCACGTCGGTTAGATCCATTTCTATCCCAGTTGTAGGATTTCGGTTTTTTGTCGACCCTGGTAGCCAATCACCTGAACCACCGACCCGGATTACCAACACTATCACTAGCATCAACAACCAAATAATTTGATTGTCATAACCGCAAACTAAAACTATGACGATAAACCAACCTTTCACTACGAACATCCTACTGTCATGAAACCGCCCGGAATCCCCAATTCTCGGAAAATCCACAAAACGTTCTCAATTAAAAAAATACAGGGGAAAAGGGTTTCCATCGCCTTCTAGAAACGCTCCAGACAGCCCGATTGGTTTGCTCATGTCCAGATCGGTATATTGAGTCTATGGATCAATGTATCCCAAATTTGACTTCAGATTTGAGATATGCGATTAGGACTTGCCCATATTAACCTTGGTTGTTCTAAAAACTTCGACGTTGCCCTTGTGCCGGTGCGCAGTGTTTTGTGCACATTACATACGGTAACTTCCGGTTATTTCACCACTCAAAGGGACCACTAAGCGTCGACTAATTGCTCGAGACGGCGAATTAGAGAGGATTCATTATTCTGGCCTTACTACTGAAAAGAGGCTGTTAACGGTAGAAATTTTCATGAGGTGCATGACGACTGAATTGTCTTTGTCTTTTGTATTGATGATATTTCGCTGTTGAGTGCATGGCCGTTGTTCGTATTATCACTCTTTCGTCCATAACTAGAGGTTGGTATCAAAACCACAATGCGCCGCTTCAGATGTAGATCTTTATTATTGGTGACTGCTAAACATCTACTTCTCAAAATTAGTAGTCTATTATAAAACGGACGGGGATTGATTGTTTCTGAAGTAAGGGACGGAAATCGTTTTCTGATCTCAATTCAACTCACTGATAGCCATCGTCACCGTTACTGGTAATTGAATTGATCAGAATATAGACAAACCTTACCTCGTTTGGTCACATATTCATGCCAGCCCAAGGTTAATGACCAGCGCTGAATTTCTCGAGGCAATAGAAATCGCAATGTGTTTGAACGAATCTAAACTGGTGGTCAACGCATTCTTGGCATACTTCACTTCTTGTTCCGCATCGAAACCATCAAAAGGCAAACGGCTTTATCTTGGTGAGATAACAGAAAGCAATTCAATTCTGCTTCTCTAGTGAAAAATGCACTGAAATTTCCATTTTTGCGGGGGTCTTTCAACTATTCATCAGTGTACCGTACTTGTCAGATTCCGATACGTACATCGTTACTCACTGAAGCACACGTACAACATCGCTTGGAGTACGCAGGTCACCGTTATTTGGAGTGCTTCTTGTAATATTGTTTTATTTGATGACGACAAGAAGTTTGGGTTTATAAGGCGCCGGTAGCTGTTGCGACAAGAAAAAGCCACATATTTCGCCTACAAGAAGTGTAACAGTGGTTCGGTGGTTTGGGAGGATTTCCTTCCGCAGAAGCAGCTCGGTTAGTAGTGATAAGTGGAATGCGCATATCAACTTACATTAACATACTTGGAGTGTTTTTCGCCTTTTGCTGCTTGGATACATAGTGGAAACTTCCTTCCAACGGGCTAAGACCTCCCCTCCCCACACGCACATGCCATCTCTATGTGAAGATGTCAAATATTTTGGTTGGTCTGCACGTAGCCTTGGCCTGAACCCCATGGAAAACTTCTGAGGCATTATCACAAGAAATTATACAAAAATGGGTAAAGTTTTCATCACAAAAATGAACAGAAATGCGCGCTCAGTCGTGACCACGCCGAGTTAACTCCTGATAACAGGACAGTTTGCTGTCGATGGTATCTACCTCACCATTTCGTGTTCCATCCTGCTGAGCCACAGAAGTTGTGAGTTGTCCTCGATTGCTCGTAAGTCTCTGAATGACCAGTTGTTATCGGGGGCAGATCTAACAAATTCCTCATTTGGGGTGTTTTTGCGATTTCGATAAAAGATTGCAGTTATGACATACATCGAAGCAATGTTTTAGCCTACCAGGGAAAGGCCGCGATACACTAAGATTTCTTTTGTGTTCGATCGCTAAGATGCAAGGCTCTCTGACAGAATACCGCATGTGTGCTCATCTATTCAGTGCTGCTTCGTCTCCCAGTTGTGCCACGTTTGCTTTAAGACAACGGACAACGCCGACCATTACCATGCAGATATCCTGCGAATAGCAAAGAAGTGCTTTTACGTGGGTATCTGTTTATTCAGTACAACAACCGTTGGTAACGCTAGAGTTTCCGCCAATCAACTAGAGACCCTATTGGTGAGCGGTGGCTTCAACCTCATGAGATGGACAAGTAACTACGAGAAGTTGTTATCAATGCTACCATTATCGGAACATGCGGTACCAACACAACCACTTAATCTCGACGAACGCAATGTGCAGACAGCATTGCTGTCGAAGTGGGACCTCACGAATATGGTTTACAAGTTCGATGTTAGGCTGTTGGACAAGCCGTTCACTCGAAGAAACGTATTTTCCTATGTTCCTTCGATCTGCGATCCATTCGAGTACATTGCGCCTGTTACACTGATTGCCCAACAGATTCTCTAGCGATCATGTGAGCTGCACGTGTCGTGGGACGATCTTATTGAAATTAAAGAACTAAATTTATAGATAAAGTGGATATCGACACTATCACGCCTCATCCAGTTTTATTTGCAAAGTGGATTAGACACGACTGAGTAGAACACTGTAGTGATTTCCAGCTGTGTATTTCCAGCGACGCTTCTGAGATAGGACACAGCGCAGTCACTTATCTCCTGATATGCGACGACTGCTAAATCAAACACTGCTCTCTGACAATCGCAAAAACTCGAGTGGCTCCGATCCGCTTAACAAGTATGCCTCGGTTGTAGTTGGCGGCAGCTGTTATTACGATTAAGTTGACCCATCAGATAGAGCGCGAGTTGGGATTGCCAATTGGATCTACTACGTTTGGGACTGTTTCTGAGCGTTTTGTACTGTGTGCTAAATTCGTTCAAACGATTCAAAATCGGTTGGCCACAATTCACGAAGCTTCTCGATCAGAGAAATAGCATTACGTTGACATATGACGCAACCCATCATTTCTTGTATCGCGCGGCGCCTACGTTCGATGGTTATATGACCCTGAGTTCCTACGCAGTAACGAGAGTGAATGTTGAAACCAAACCGGACACAATAAAAGACATTGAACACGTTTGCAATACAGTCCAAACCCTAGACGATTCGCATTTCTTTGTATCGAGTTTTGAGGACATTATATCGTGGAACAAACTACTACGAACGGTCGCATGGTTTCTTCTATTTAAGCAATCTAAGAAAGGACAGATGGTCCGTAAAGGAAGAATGACTACTTCAGAACTTGACGAAGCAACGAACGAGGTATGCAGGCTAATGCAGCAACAATCATTTCATTCGGAGTTGAAGAGACTTCGGACCCATTGGTGCAGCAAAGAGATGACAAAAGCACATCCCGAGTCGATCACAAAAGTCCTCCGTAGTGGTCGCAACCCAATTCGTAGGTTGAATCCTTTTTCACTCAATGGTATCTAACGTGTAGGTGAACAACTGCAACAAGCTCTTTTACCTTACGACGCGAAACACGCTATAACCCGATTATTAATTCGTCTTTATCACTACATCAACAGTCATGGAACTACGTTGTGTTCTATCGCTCATACGACTGCGATACTGGATAACAGCAGTCAACAGAACGATCAGAAGTGTTCTTTATGACTGGTATTAATGTCACCGATAATTCTCCCAACCGTGCCAGCCGGGGATGGCTTCACTCCTCGCTGATCGAATTGAGGTCGATGTATACCCATTCACCACTACCGGGGCTGATTATTTTGGACCTGTT
>JTDE01004172.1:30591-40933 GCA_014338405.1 Paragonimus skrjabini miyazakii
CAGTTCGCCGGCGCGTATTCCGGAACGCTCGGAATGCGCGATCAATTGGTCAACTAATCACGATACACAGCTTGCGATGGTTAGGTCACGTACTCCGTATGTCATCTGTTCGTTTAACATACCGGGCATTTTATACTGACGCCACCAACAGTTGGGTAAAACCGCATGGTGGTCAACCAACAACGCGTTCACGAAATGTGAAGACCTTGACTGTTCCATTGAGCAAAGTGGGTAGGTGTCGCCTGCCTTGATGGGAGGGTCCTCGTGATAACTCAAACCGCTGGTTAGAGACGCTATCCGAGATGGCGATGTGTCGCAGTCAGTGGCGTACCTGCATCCATATCATTTCTAGTTCTTCCGCTCTGTCTTCTTTTATTGATTTTCAGCCTTCTTTGTAACGTTTTCTTTTAGGTTATTCTACGTCACTGTTGAGGTGAGCGGCGGCCCGAGCCACAGTACCCTTTGGTCAGGTTCATGCCTGTTATGATGATGAAGTTGGATGATCGCGTGAACAACGCAACCATTCTGCAGTGCGCATTTTCGAGCACTCGGAATACGCGACCAATTGTTCAGCTAATCGCATTGTTCAGTTTGCATTGGTCAAGCCAGGTACTCTGCAAGTCAGCCAACAGTTGAGTGAAACTGAGTAGTGGTTAAGCAGCGACTTGGTCACAACAAGTGAAGGCTTTCTTTAAGAAAGGTGGGTAGGTGCCGCCTGCCCCTATGTGGATCTTGTGATCAGTTAAATCGACGGATAATAGCGCTGTTCAAGGTAACGTGTCAGTCAATGGCATCTACAACATTTCTTTTAACCTTGTTTTTATCTGTTATCCTTTTTTAAATGAAGCCCAATTGCGAATAGTCTGAGCTTCGACTGACTTTCTCGCAATCGATTTTTTGCTTGATTGTGAAGTGTTCCATACTATTTTTGACTGCTTGCTCTCTAATGGTACAACACGTTACCGGTGCGGTGATCGTCGGCTTGGAACGCAGTAACTCCTGCTCAGGCCCACGGCCCATCGCTAGTACAAAACTTGACTTTTCTAGTTTGTTACAACACTTGACCTTTCCAAGTTATAAGGTCACATGTGCTCTGCTAGTGCTGACCTGTTTATTTTGTGGACTTCGTCAAGTACGACTTACAATGCGAGCAATTGCCGGTACAGACATCGTTCGAGCTTCTTATCCGATGGATGCAAACAAGGATGAACTTGACCACAGTAGGGTGCGGGTTTGTGGGTTTATCCGTTTGCTTATTATGTAAACTTAACTTATGAACCATTAAATTTGATTTGTGTCATATAGACCTTCGTCATTCTACTCTCTGCGACGGATCAGCCAATTAAGAGGCGGGTGGCTTTTGTTTGTTAATGTCTGTGAGAAGTGTTCACTATTAATGTTTTTTGAAACGAAAGAAACTCGAGTCTGGCACTTGTTTTCGAAAGGAGCTGAGTGGAAAGCCATGCTGATCACAAAATTCGCGGTCATTTTTGAGTGGTGTTCGGCTTATAATGGTTATCTGAGTTATCAGAAGGTCTTCGTAGTGGAGACAGACGCGATCGTTGTAAGTAGATCTGTAATCGGCGAATTTATCAGTATGTTCATTCTAAGTTATGAGGGTTAGTCGTTAGGTGAAACGGTTTACTAGACAGCTCAAATCGCCTCCTGTCTTCATCACGTTACTTCCACGCATACTCGAGATCAAGTTAGTTTGTATGCGTCGACTCGCTCACCAAAGTCAAGATTCGAAATTAAACGTGAACGTTCATGGCTGGGTAAGACGGGCGCACACCACTATTTTTTAAAATATGTGACTAAACAGCATTGGAGACTTTCAGCAATGTATTTCAAGTAGTTCAGACAATTAGGAACACCTTAGCTAACCGGAACGGGTATGCCATCGTTTTTATTTAAAAATGGTAGGGAATTCTGTGACTGTTGTCACTCAGGTTGTTGACATTCCTCATGTTCCGGTGACTTACTGCAGCTCGGGAAGTAAACATTTAAGATGTACTATTGGTTTCCGTTCCTAGAGAAGATGCTAACCCAAAGTTCGTCTTAACCTAATCCCATGCGTTTTCTAATCAGCAGGCATTTTTCGATTGCCACATTGTCTTCAACGCGATGGATCATTCTGCACCTTTCAAATCGCTGTTAATACTTACGCGCAAGTCAAGAGATGTGAGCCTCTTGAACACATGTTCTATACGATACGTGATGTGCTCTCACAATTGTTCATTTTCTTTATTTTTGTTCAATTTTGTCATGGTTGAAGTGATGGTGGACTATCTAAGTACTCAGAAAACGCAAATGTTCACGTCTAGGTTGGAAATTGACTTGTATTCTGCTTGTACTTTCTCAAATGCACTTAGGATGAACATAGTTCCCCTCTGCACGCGAATACACTGCACCTATTCACCGGGCAACTCGTTGCTCCTTTGCTTTGGTAGCAACGTTGGTCTTGAACTGAAATTTCAATGACTGCTGACCGGCTGATGCACTTATTAATCTGTATTATCAGTGGGAAAACTTGAATAATTGAGTTAACTGTCGTATTTCTGGGGTTAGAGCAGCATTAACAAGCTTTGGTATCTCAGCGTAGGGTTTGTGGACACGAGATCGCCGTCAAAGCAGAAACCTAGCCGCCGGTGGTAGAAGGGTTGTACGTTCGGGTATTTTCTAATATAAAATTTTGTGTTCATCCGCTCGCATCGGATGACATCAGTGGATGAGCAACGAGGTTGAGAAAGAGTCGTTTGTTTGTTATGTTCATTAAAGTTCGGCTACTCAGACCCTGAAAATATGTACGAACCCATGTAGGCGAGTTAACCACATACTGTGAGCACCAACACACAACCGCGCACTCTTTATTGAGCCCTCAAATCGATGTTGGGAAATGCAAGTTAACCACCTGGTAGATTAAGGACTGTGGATCGTGTTCGTCTCCTGTGTTAGAGACTTCATAACCCATCTTTCCGATGACTGAAAACTCTAGGGAATACGTTATCTAATTGGGTTCGGTAACATTAGTTGGCTGAGTCGTTTATGCAGCATGGGCAACCCTAATAATAATAATAATAATAATAATAATAATAATAATAATAATAATTCTTTCCGGTTTTAAGTCGTACCCATGAGCAAAGTGGCTTGGTTCGCCGTTGTTCCTGGCAATAGGCCACAGAGTAGCACGATAACGAATAAGTACAAATTTATGAAGGGGAACGGGAGAGGAAGAGAGAGAGAGGGTGAAAAAAGGGATGGAGCTTTTCTAGTCAGCCGGTGTGTATGGTCTCGAATTCCCCAACTGGGTAGACGGCACCTTTTTACCGTGCTCACTGGGACGGCCAAGGATTTCATAGCCCGTGACCACGTCATCACCCATCCGCCTTGTAGTTTCTTCTTACCATCAGCAGCCAAACCGAACAATACGCGATGTGAAGGACGCCCCGTCGACATGGACTACGTGACCCAACCAGCGAAGACTGCATTTCCGTTTCCTTGTTTGTCGGTCGTGAATTTGCGCATCTCAAGTATACACAGACAGGCAGTCCTGTCAGTCAGGTCATTTGTTATAGACTACCAGACGGAGATAACAACGTTCTAATACGGGAAATCCGCACTCATCCTCCACGTTAGTTGATCACCTCCGTAAACCAAAGATCAAAACAACGTATAGTATCTTTGTAAACCCTCTCTTTAGTAGACAAATAGGAGTTTATGACGCGTGAAGCGACGAGAGTTGGTTAATGTGTTACGTGCTTTTGTTGTTTTCGTGCACATCTTTCTAACGGTGGTAAAAGCTGGTGAGATAACACTGTCCAGGTAGGTGTAGTGATTGACGCTCGAGCAACCAGCTTGTTGTGACAAAGATGGGGTCAGTGGCGATCCAATCTTTACAGTGTATCACAAGACTCGCCTGGAGAACGTAGCACATGACTAACTTGTTTTTTGAATAATCCTTCATCGGGTCCATACTATTATAAGGGATGCTACAAAGAGACTAAGATGTCTCGTTGGTCGACAGCAAAGTCACAACAACTACGCATCTAACAGCGTACACAAAAATTTCATTCATTGCTATTCTGGACATAGGGTCGGTTTGCGTGCATCGACTGAGTTAAACTGTCTGTGCGCTTGTGTATGTTGTCTCAATGAACAAGATTGATTACGTTACCAAAATGAATTATATACTAGCTGATAGCTCAAAATTCATGAAGATGAGTACGGAGAAAGACGTAACACCAGCTATAGAATAGTCAGTATCTAAATCGTTACGTGGAATGAAACAGAAGGGGATGATTGATTCGGCCACTCTCCAGCGCATCCGTCCCACCGGAACAATAATCCCTAGGTTAAACGGTCTGCCCAGAATGCACAAAGCAGTTTTGCCTTTGAGACCCATTTTAGATATGTACAACTCACCTTATCATGCTCTGGCCAAATGGCTTGCAGGTCTGCTCGAACCTATCAGGTTGGAGCTAGCGAAACACAGTCTCCAGGACACGTTTCATTTCACTGAAGCTGTGCACGACCTGAACCTAAACAAGCAAAGAATGTTCTCGTTCGATGTTGCCTCACTATTTACGAATTTGTCTCTGCAAGAGACAACTGACTATGTATGCGATTACATCGAACGTAACAACCAACAGGTGGGCATCCCATAAGATGAACTGAGAGAACTGCTGGTGCTTTGTACTGGTAACGTTCAGTTTCTGTTCAACAGTCCGATCCACCGACAGAGGTGGAGTGGCAATGGGTTCGCCCCTAGGTCTCCTGTTGGCTGACGTTTTCGCGAACAAACTGGAGACTAACCAATTGAGCACGGCCGTTGAACTGTTTACATTTTACAAACGCTATGTTGGTGATGTTTTCTGCGTCGTCAACGAGAATTTTAACATGAACAGAGTTACGGTAGCTTTTAATTCAGCCCGTAGCAGTAGCAAATTCACCCAGGAGTCAGAAACCATGGTCAAATAAATTTTTTGAATGTAGGCATGGTAAGAAGAGAAGATGGTTCAATCCAACGAAATGTGTACAGAAAACAAACTTAGAATGGTCAGTACATTCACTTTGACAGTTTCGTTCCGCTAAATCAAAGTCGAAACCTCATACCATGTCTGACGGGTAGGGAGTTAAAGACCTGCGCCCCTGACACTTCACAAGCTGAGCTGGACTTTCTACAAGAAGTGTTCATGTAGAATGGCTACCCAATGCGTTTCATTCAAAAGGCGATGCAGGCGGTAGAATCGAAAGTTACATCACCTTCTGTGGATAAGAAACTTGCGTTCATCAGTCTTTCTTTCAAGGGTGATCCCATGACCGAAGTCATCTCAAGAAAGCTCAAAAAGTCAGTCGAAACAACCTACCTTGCTGCTCAGTTGTGCGTGAGTTTCCCTTCAACACTCGTTATTATGTCACAACTCAAAGACAAACTTCTATGTTCTACAACCAGCTGTTGTGTGCACTCATTTGTTTGCTCGTGTCGAGCATCATGCGTTGGTCATAATACAAGGCGGTTGTCTGACAGTGTGCGTGAACATCATCCTGCGTGGTTGAATAGTGGTGTGGTTAAAACGGTTTCAAGCGCGATTGTTGCTCATTTGATTGACTCTAATTATCCTGTCAGTAAGAAGAACGCTTTTCATATTGTCTACCGAGTATCAAGGAATCGATCAAAACGGGTGAGATCCGGAATGTTGACCGTTGCCTAGGCCACTAGTATCCGATTACATAACCCTGACTTCCGCGCTCAGAAGAATATTGTGGGCACACTTAATCTCCTCTGACCCACAATCAATGAATCCCACGATTTGGAACAGTGATTGCGTAACTTATAACAAACGCTGTCCATAACTTTTATTGACAGTTTTTTTTTACTCACTCCAGTTACTGTTTTCATATTTACTGTGTTATAATTAGCCTGATAATAAAACATTTTGTCGTTCTCCTGGCATGTGTATGTATGAGTATATCTGGCAAAACGGCAGCAGCCAACAATCGCTTTTCAGCGTCAGAAACACTCGGATTGTTTGGACGACAACAATACAGCTACTTTCAAATTGATAAGAGAGAGTTTGTTATTTCCACAATGGACCCAAGAAATAAAGCCAAAGGAATAGCATTGTGGGTTGTTCGTTGTCAGCTCGCCGAATGGCTTCGCGAAATCAAAGATGACTGCTGGAAAGAGCAAGGCAAGCTGATGCAGAGCTACGCTGTCCGCGGATAACACAAGGAGTTCCGCGATTCGCTGCAAGCGACTGGCTATACGTGCGCCCCACTATTGGACATAATGAAAATCTGGCGCACGCACTACTAGGCTGTCCTGTTACCATTGATTGGGTGACCGTAAATGTCTTGCCGCAGCAGAGTTTCAATATTTCACTCGCTCTCGCCCCAGCTTTGGGGGTGGTGCAGAGAGCCATTGTGTATCTGCGAAGCCGAAAGACTGCAGATAAAGATAGATTTCCAAGGGAAGTTCTGAAGAATGACGGATCAGTTTTGGAAGATGCCTTGCTCCAATTGGTTGACCCTATCTGGAAACAGGAGGTGATACCCCAAGAATTCAAGGATGCTATAATCGTACTTTTGTTTGAAGTGGATGGCAACCGGCAATGCACTGACAGCTATGGAAGCATCAAATTACTGCAATGTGCTGGCAGGGTACTAGCAATCATCCTGCTAAATTGACTCCATGCGGATGTTTTGGAGGCCGGTGTTCCTGAAGAGCAGTGTGGATTTCGGGCGAGGCACGATTTGGTCGATACGGTGTCCACTGCCCGACAGATCCAGGAGAAGTGTTGTGAACGCAAATAGTCCCTGTATACCTTCTTTGTGGGTCTCATCAAGGCGTTTGGTTCGATAGATCATTAAGCACTGTGGACGGTGCTTGATAAGCTGAATGTGCACGTAAATTCGTCAGTTTAATCAAACTGCTGCATGTGACTTGATGACGAAGGTACAATCGTGTGGACCTGCTGATTTTGACATTGTTACTGGCGTGAAGTAGGGTTGCGTTATAGCCCCAATTTTACTTATTTTTTACTTGAATGCAAAGCTAACAGTTATTCTTCAGGACTCGGAGGACGACGCTGAGTTTGAGTGCGCACGGATAGACGCCTGTTGTATATTATGCGTTAGTTCACTATTCAACCGTTCGGATGATTTTGCAGATTTTGCGTCTCTCATGAGTAATTACCGGCTCTCTGAATAAGTATTTTGGTTTTCTTATACCAAATCCCAACCCTTTTCCCCCTTATGTTATGCTCTGAAGTTTCTTTTTCTTGATGACAATAACTGAAAGACAGTATCAACTGCTGGATATTTACTGTCGGCGATGCTGATGTTCAGTACACCTTTCCTGTACGTTCGAAGCAGTTATTATTGCAGTCGTTTGTACGACATCTTCCACTTTGTCGGAATCGGAGGTTTTCCAGGTCCTCAAGGTGTTGCTCGCTTCGTAGCTTTCAAAAAAAAATTGTAAGATCATGTAGTACTCGGAATAAGGGATATCGAATAACCCTAGAAATCGTACTCGGGTTGAAACCTCCCACGCAGGTAATAAGAAGACCTCGTACTGGTTGCAGTAAGCAGTTCATATTCATGAGACAAGCCAAATTTATGGATGTACAACAGTATTAAAGCAACCATAGTCACTCATTGGCTGATCATATTAACACATGCAAAGTCACAAACTGTACTTTAATTGGTGTAATACAGAACAAAGAAATTGGTCAATAACGGAAGGTGTAATATTGAGACTGTTCGTGCAATCCTGATGTAGTATCTTCAACGCGATATTTGGATTGGTCTCTTGTTAAAACTCCTATTGTGTCGCGGTTTGAATAAGCGGTGAATCGTTTAGATTTTCATCACAGATCAGATTTGTCTGCTATTCTACCGGCTCATTTGATCGTGACTGTACAATATTCCCAGCCATACGTGCGCGATTTTATCATCCGGCTTTCATAATCTGAACAAAGATGGAGGTAGTCGTATCATCATCATCATCATCATCATCATCATCATCATAGCAGCCGTGGGCTTGACCAAAAGGTGCTGTAGCTCGAACCGCCGCTCACGTCAACAGTGATGTTGAATATCTTGGGAGAAAACGCTACTAATAAGGTTGAAAATCAATAAAAGAAGTCTAAGCTGAAGAACTAGAAAGGGTATGGATGCAGGTACGCCATTGACTGCGACACATTGCCATCTCGGATAGCGTCTCTAACCAGCTATTTGAGTTATCACGAGGACCACAGCCAGGCAGGCGACATCTGCGCACTTTGCTCGGTAGAGCAGTCAGGGGTCTTCACATTTCGTTACCACGTTGTTGGTTGACCACTATGTGGTTTCACCCAACTGTTGGTGGTCTCAGTGTAGAATACCCGGTACGGTAAACGCTCAGCTGGCATACGGAGTACGTGACCATGCACTCATGCATTGGTTCATTTGTTAACAACTTAGCCTCTGTAGTCAATAAAGTCATCTCAATGTCTAATTCAGTTTCACTTGATACTGTCAAGTAGATATAGATAATTAAGCCATGCCTTCAATTTGTGTCAGTCGCAAAGTTCACTGTTCACTTTTGCTTGTTGATTTCTCCATTTCACAGACCAGAGGGTAAGGACTACTCGATCCACCGCCTCATTCTCGGCACCCACACCTCGGACGAGCAGAACCACTTGCTCATTGCCAGTGTGCATATGCCCAACGATGATGCACAATTTGATCCGAACAGCTACGACGTCGAACGCGGTGGTAGGTTGCTGTTGTAATTCTTTCTTTTTCTCACTGCCTGCGGCCGACTGTCATTTCTAGATTATGGGCTAGTGATTGTTCATTGACTTCTGCTCTAACGTAGCCACGTAATACTTTGACCTGTATCATTCCAAATTTCGCTCCGAAAACAACCCAACGACTTCAATACTTATATCTGATGTGTGTACTATTAATATTCTTTACTCTGTTTTCATTGTTGTGCTTGTGCCTGTATCTACAGCGCAATTTCACCTAGTTTCATCAGTTCGAGGATCATTTTTCCGGGCTCTCACGCTTTCTTCCCTCGATACCTCGTTTGCACTCATGAAGTATTTAGGTGTTTTGTGGAGGAGTTTCAGTTTTTGTGTCTGATTGTTGCTTGCTCTGACGTCACATGTGGCTGAGGTCCCATCGGGTTGCTTCCATGAAGACGGGCGTTCTCTCCTTGTAATTGCACCCGTTCTAATGAATACAATGATGATACTAGTCCATGATCTGAGCTACGGTTTGTGGGTTATCTTTGTGGGGATCTTTGAAACAGTGGGTGATTGTTGCATCCTCGCCTGCCATTGTCAACGCGTCACCTGTTTATCCTTGCACGCGTCTCTCTGTCTCTGAGCTATCCACTTCTGTTATCAACACAGTTGACCGGTTGATCGTTTCTCCTATCCATGCCTCATCGTCACTGTATTCTCATTCTTATGTTCGATAAAGCTATGTGCAATCGCCGTTTTCATTCTACATTGGATGACTGCGTATCAGGTTTCGCGGTTTAACGTGTGTCCTAAATTCTAGTGTTCCTTCTGAATGAAACACTAACATAGGCCTCTAGTATGCCAGGTCTAATGGCTGTCAGATTAGATGTGCGTTTTAAGCTGTCGTGGTGCAAGTACCCAGATCGATAAAACAGTCATGAGAATGCTGGCCACAGTAGTGACCATCGCCAACTTGTCACCCAGCTGCGTCGACTATGGTTGTACAGATTTAGACATCGTAATCATATTTAACTCGCATATTACTCAAATGTCGTGGTTTGTTGCAGAATGCGTGGAATAGCTAGCTTATTTCTTCGCTGTATTTTCTCTTAGTGATTAGGTTACGTATTTCATCAGTGAGGACTTATTTGACTTTTCTTATGTTGACAGTTGTGGGATCAACCCCTGGTTTTCGCGACTGCTTCAGCTTAGGTTTTAGCAGTTTGAGAGTGACATTGTATGATACATGACAACGAACACTTTATGGAATGTAAACGGGAATCCCGATTTCACTACTATTCGAGGATTGCAAAGGCACGAGTCGCCTTTGCCAAACTGCGTCATCTGTGGCGTCGAAAAGACGTCCGGTTGTCGCTGAAAGGAAGGGTATATAATGCCTGTGTACGTTCCATTTTGCTTTATGCTTCGGAAACGTGGCCTGTTCACAAAGAAGATATCAACAGGCTTGCTATGTTCGACTATCGTTGTCTCCGCCAATTGACCCATGTTAAGTAGACTGATCGCGTGAGCAATGTGACAGTTCGCCGGCGAGTATTCAGGAGCGCTAGGGATATGCGATCAATTGGTCAATTAATCACGGTACACAGCTT
>JTDE01004172.1:41173-63094 GCA_014338405.1 Paragonimus skrjabini miyazakii
AATGGCGGACCTGTATCCATACCATTTCTAGTTCTTCCACTTCGTCTTGTTTCAATAATTTTCAATCTTCTTAGTAACGTTTTCTTCTAGGATATTCCACGTCACTGTTGAGGTGAGCGGCGGCCCGAGCCACAGTACCTTTTGGTCAGGTTCATGGCTGTTATGATGATGATGGTGATACTGTCCAATTACAGGCTAGGACCTCGGTCGTCGACGGTTGTTTTGTTGGACAATATCCGGCTCACATGTGACCTGGTGTCGCATGCCAGTAACTCCTTTATGGTGTAAAAATTGTGCACTCGTTTAAACTAGGCTTTTTGAGGGTTTTCGTTACTCAAGCGCGCGAAACACCCGCCTTCCAGTGAAAGTATGGGTGTATCTTGATAATGTGCACGTGTTCTGTTAATGATTTGGCTCTCACTTTGGGCGCATTCGTTAGATCCTTATCAACAGGCTATTGTTAGGAAATCCTTATTTTGGGCCCTATTTTTTTCTTTGCATAATGGTATCCCAGTGTTGAAAAGACCATGTATCTTCGCTTGTTGTTGGTGAGGGCATGTTGAAATCACCCTGGGAGTTTATTCTGTCTAGATAGTTGCATCAACGCAATTTTTCCTGAGGAGACCAGCGTTGTGATTGTTAAAGTATTACCTGTAAACAGTTGCTACACTCACCATTATTTACGTTGTTACTGGTTGATTCAGCGAATGAGGGAATTTTTTAGCACGATAATCGAACAAGGAGTAGTGCTAGAATTCGACTTAGGATCTAGAATAGTAGCAATGCGGAATGGCCGTTCATCTGTAAAGCTACCTAATTTTCGTGGGCTATTGTGAATTAATCATGTCCCATGCCTGTCAAGTAATTGTTTACGTTCATAAGCCAGCTAACTTTGTTGATGAAGCTGAGAGTTAGTGAATTCGGTGAGGTGATTAGGCTATAATATGGGAAAGCGATATGTGAGTTTTTATATTTTTCTGCTTTAAACAAAATCTGTCTATCGGAATTGTACCGGCATCGTGATTATTGAAACTAGATGGATACACTAGATGACTTACAGTGTAACTGTGGATTCTGGCCAGTATTTCTGTTAGCAAGTTGTATAATTCAGATAGTAGAATTTGTTTATCAGAATGTTTAGCTGATGAACTTCGATCGCTTACAACCACGTTGCAGGATAATGGGTATTTGCTGAGATTTATCAACAGACAGAGCCATCAACGTGTAGTAGTAGACAAGGTTTCCACGGTTGGGAAGAAGAAAGTCTACATTGAACTACCATTCCAAGGTGACATCGTTTCAATTCGAACGACAAGACGTCTCGTCGCCTCCGTTAAACGAGCTTACAGTATGACTGAACTCGTAGTCGTTGAACGAACTTGTAAGCTACCGTTACCTTCAGTAAAGGGAGAGCAACCTATTGGCGCCAACTCACACTGTACTTATCAATTTGTGTAACTGCGGCGAAAGTTACATCGGCAGAACCGATAGGTGCTTGAACTCGGATGAAGGAACATTTGCCGGGATGGGTTCAGGATGTGACTGCGCAGTTTACTTCCTTCATCCCGGGATCACGCAAACTTCGGGCTTCGTCTATCGCCAGACACAAGTTGGCCACTGGTCATCGGATTAATTCCGAATCGACATTCAAGAGTATAATGCGCCACGCTAATCCGCGTTTCCTGCGTTTCACTGAGGCGGTCCCGATTAATCGTCTCAAGCCAGCATTGTGTGTACAAAAACAATTATTCGTAAGCCTTAGACTCCATGGACCTAATAGTTTTACGTTGTTGTTCTCCACCCGATTTTTTACTATTTTATTTCTTCACCCCCACCTCATGTTTCTGGTTATCGTTATTTGGTACTGAAGAGGCAATACGTCCGTCTTACTGCTTTGTTCAAATTTATGAAGGGAACCAACTGTTTCAAACTGTAGAAGTCAGCAACGACAGAAGACGAATTTGCTCTATTCGATTAGCCTATCTCGTAGCATACTGTTTGGAATAGCAACCATTTAGTGTAAAATCCCGTTACCACACGCGGTGGTATCTTTGCTTGACAGACGCAAATCCATACTTGTCCTCAAACACCGTTTATGTTTGCCACCTTCAGTTTTCGAACACTTACGCAGATAGGTCAACGGGCAGCTTCTGCGCCTTCGGTGTCTGCTGTCTCACTGAAACACGGCTTCAGATTCCAGCTCAATACTACAACTTCAATCTTCATCAGTCGCTTCACCGTGCTCGTACAGTGTGCAGTTTTCTGCGAACCATGCAGCCCAAACCAGTGGTCAAGCCCGTGCTGAAATTGCCCCATTCGCATGCGCAGAGAAGGCGTTACTTGATTGGACATGCGTCAACAGCCGTCTTTGTGTTGTCAGGTTCGAAGGTGTGGTTAGAGCATCGAGGAGGGCTCATCACGAACGCCGACTGTTTGTTATGCCCTCCACAGACTGTAGTTCAGACACAAAGATTATTTCTATTACTAACTCACCAACGTTCTGCATACTACGCGGCGTACAGACATTGCAGTACTGACTGGTGACTTGAACGCTCAAGTAGACAGGCTGCGTGCTGTCGAGCGTGACTTAGGTGGCCCAAACCCTTACGGTATTGGTCGAACAGACAGCGATGAACGTTTGTTGCAGCTCCTTACTGATAACAATCTGTTTCTGGCAAGTACGGATTTCCGACGTTCTGTGCGTCCTCCATCGCCGAATCAATCGTTAGCGCAGATCGACCACATAGTCATCAGCTATCGGTGGCGTGGCTATTCCCAATAGTGTAGGTCAACCTGGAGCACCTGTGGAGATTCCGTTCGTGCATTGGCATGTGTCATGTTTGCTCTATTTATCAGTGGAGGCCACTTTGTTAGCAAGCACAAATTGACATTTGAATGAACTGGTACACAAGCGCTCTAGATTTGCCAGAACGCTCTTCTCTCTAATCTACGACTCCACTCACTAGACGATATTAAAGCACGTTTACTGCATATAATGCATAGTGTGGTAGTCCAACTCTTTCAGCTGCCACCCACTGGGTCCCTACATAACGGTCATGATTTCTTGACGCTCACCGGAACAATCCATCCAACACCGGATATCATTCACTCCGCAAATCTACTCGTTTGGAACATCGGAGGCAACTACAAGAGGATTATAGAGACCGATGAACACAACGCGCTGTCAAAATTGAGCAGACTGCTGTTGCGGGGATCATTTGCAAACATTCCCATCTCTTCCAAGCAACAAATAGAGTGAGAGAACGATAACTTCTGATACTTCTCGGTGGTTTATGCCGCGGAAAGGGGTTGACTTGAGGGACCTCACCCCGAGTCTCTGACTCAAAAGTCTGACCTGCGAGACAACAGGATATAAGGTTTTCTTGGGGGACCGTACCCGGAGCCAATGACTCAAGAGTCTGACTCACCTGGCAGTGAGAGGCTTGCCTAACCCGAGGGCGCAGTGAATAAGACAATGATGTCCCATTATGAGCATTGCTGCACGCAGTGGATGTACTCGAACCTACATCAGGCTTTTGAGAAACAACAAATGTTTTTCGATCGTATTGGATAATACGCCGGCGGTCACGATCAACTGTTGAGCGATCGGAGTGCTCTTTGTTTGAGGGTACTTTCTAACCCACTTCCTCCTGATACGGAAAACAGCAGTGCCGCAACTATGAAAATAGTTCTTGAATAAGGCAATGAGAAGACGTAAATCATGTGATGTTCTCCGGAGTAACATTTCGTACATTCTGATCACACATGGACATGTAACTAATTTTAAACATTAAGACAGGGTTCCGTAGGGCGGAAATAATGGCTTAAGGGATTAGACAGACAGACACGGAAATAAAGATTAAACAAATGGGGATGCTGACTACCAAGGCAGCCGCAGCGTCAATAAAAATTGTTTCTGAACACACAGGGGGGGGGATTATAACGTCTGATAGCCAAAGCCTCAGCAAACTGGAGGATACGCTTCCAGTGATTTCGAAAAATCACAGAGAATGCGTCACAAACCTTGACTCTGTGTCCTTGTTTGGAGTAAATGTTTCGCTATTGATGATGCCGGGTGCCGTCCGTTGGCCTCTATGCACGCGCCTGGCGTTTCTAGTTGTGTTTCCAACCATTTGGGAACATGCTCCTTGATACGAGAAGCCAGCTGACGATCTGTCCTCCCTATGTAGTTCATACTGCAGCTACACGAATATTTGTATAAACAATGGGATGTGACAGATGTAGGCTGTTTGTTCGTAGCCGAGGAGACTGGTAAGGCCTTGGTTCGTTGTATTATACATAGTTTTACAGCGTTATAAGATCTGGATACAGCAGCTGTTAGACTTCTTTTTGTCATTGTTGACCAGCCGTCCCCTAGAAACGGGAGTTCTAAGTATACCGTCTTCTTTGGTACTGTTGTTTCTTGTATTCTTGGGGTGATGACACTGCTATATTTCTTGATAAATTGCAAGGGGTACCCGTTGACCAACAACGTATCTCTGAGTGTGCCTAATTCTTTTGGCAGATTATCATCTGTGCATAGCCTCCGGAGGCGTATCGTCCAGTTTGCTGACGCTTTGGCTATCAGACGTTATAATCCCCCCCTGTGTGTTCAGAAACAATTTGTATTGACGCTGCGGCTGCCTTGGTAGTCAGCATCCCCATTTGTTTAATCTTCATTTCCGTGTCTGTCTGTCTAATCCCTTAAGCCATTATTTCCGCCCTACGGAACTCTGTCTTAATGTTTAAAATTAGTTACATGTCCATGTGTGATCAGAATGTACGAAATGTTACTCCGGAGAACATCACATGATTTACGTCTTCTCATTGCCTTATTCAAGTTCATAAAGGGAACAAATTGCTGAAAATAGTTCTGCTGTATGTCCATAGGATCGTGCCGCACTACCTAAGCACAATCCTATGAGTGTTTCTGCTTTTTGTCTGATTGCTCCCCTTTGGCCTGTCTGACAAGGTTGCACCTGGAAGTACCGGAGTCCTAGTCAGCATAGCCTGTCGGATCAAAACAGTACACAAACCCGACCACTTCGCCAAGGTAGCAGTGTAGGTCGGGATATCAGTATAGGTCAAGTAGAATAAAGCCAGATGTGAGCAAGGTAATTTGCGAAGTCAATAGTAAGCCTGTTCTCAACCTTCAACAGCGCTCAGGACACTAGGCCGAGCATTTCCAAAAACGGACCATCTGCACCAGTGGTTGCGCTTTCGACCTCTGCCCGTCTGTTGAAGTTTCCCTACCCTCGGAACGAGAAGTTTCACTGGAGGGGGTAGGTTCCTAAAAATCACATGGCACAAGACCCTGACGAACCCTCTCTTGTATTTTTGTAGATGGAGGTCCAGATCTAGTAAAAGGGCTTGTTACTGTTCGAGTCGTTCCAGATGACTGGGGTTGGCTAACGTCATACCCATTTTAAAAAGGGGTTGACACACTTCGTGTGCAAACAGCAGCGGCTGGCCTGATTCCTGTTATGCCGACGTTGCTTGCAGCCATTATACTTCGTAGACTGGGTGAGACATGTGGACAGCTTATCCGTGAAGAGAAAGCCGGACTTCGCCTTGACCGTAGTTTCATTAATCACATCTTCACTCTCCTCCGGATGCTTAAACCCCATCATTCATGTAGGATGCCAACCACTGTTGTCTGTTTATACATCAGAAAGGCCTTGGATTCAGTTGGCACAGCCACACTCTGGGTGTCTGTCAAGTAAGTGGGCCCAAGGAGTATGTCGACATCCTGAATACCTCAACGCGGTGGGAATATATGTCCAACGCCCACAACAATACGGGCGACCGGACGAGCCATCGATCAACGGAATCGGACGATCGGACAAGAAACGGGAGACCATTAACACACGACAGAAGGCGTCTGTCACATTCACAAACCAAGCAGAAGTCTACATTACATGTGAGTAGAAACCGCCGCTGTGTTGTGGAATTGGATTCCGGTTCATAAGCGTGTGTGTGGCATGGGAACATACGGAGTTGGGCAATAAGGATCGTGCTTTATTGAACGACATTTTGCTACAATGTGAGGGCACAGTTATCGCCTCAGCTGCTGATGACGCCTTACTTTCACTTACAGCTCGGTTGTTTGTTTGCAAGGTGAAGGCGCCTTAATTTTGTATGTTTGAATGTTGACGTAGCTGTTTTTAGCTGTTAGGTCCTCTACCCTCTCCCTTTTTTCTTCTCTCTTCTTAAAGAGGGTTTGTTTCTTCATGGTTGTGTGGCAGTTAAGCATCAGTGTGAACCACTGATGTATTGCTGTCTATGATGATGATGATGATGATATATGCATAACATCCCATACGATACATCTCGCATTGTGAAGACGTTCACCGTTTTCCACGGTTAGTCAGTCCAACATCTCCATTTACCCGAGCTTGAATTGTGTAGTTCTCTGCAGTAGGGTTTCCCTGTACCGTTCAGCTCATCGCGTATCACTCGATACAATCATTTAGCTCCATTACCTTGGCCCTCCTCTTGTGATCATTAGCCTGTAAAACGGACGGTGGTTTTAACCGGTTCTGCACCGGCTTGCCTCATGAGTCTCGTTACTTTGTCCGGACCTTTGCTGTTTTGGTTGGAAGGGATCTGAAGTAGACGCGATACAGCATATACAACGCACTACTCGCCAAGTAGTGGACTCCGACTGTTATGTAATTGGTGGTCCGTACTGGCGTTGCTCATTTCATCCGAACAGATTTTACTATCACATTGTTTCATGCATGGACGTACAGTTTACGACGTGTATCGTTATGTGAGTCAAATGCTCACAAGTTTGGTGTAGTTGGAAGGCGGTTCATCATACCTGACACGTTGGGTGCTCAAAATCAATTATCCGCTGCGAGAGATCACTAAGGATATGGAAGCAATTAGTTTAGATCGGTAATCTCAAATGGCAAGCTATCCGTTTGAATAAGTTACGACATTAAAAGTGTTATGGCCTTCATAACTCACGCTATGGTAGTGAATACCGCGCTGTCTTCACGTGTATGATATGGTTCTTAAGCAAGGTTGGCAGCATTCCTCATACCATGTATATTTATTTGGAATTATCAGTCAGCCTTCCACCAGGTAGGAGGTCCTCACCGGCATCTAGTGACTGCCGGAGACAATCCTCCATTATTTTGCCTATGACGAAATTGGAGAAAAATGGTGAAAGGGACAGCCTTGACGAATGCCGTCCTTGGTGCTGAAACTGTCAGACAGCTCACCGTAAACCCTAACCTGAGCCAAAGTATGGAAGCAAAGCCCCGACATTATGTTCGCATACTTGGTCGGTACACCCCTGCATTTAAGCTACTGTAAAAGTGTAGATTGATTCACCGAATCGAACGCACCCTTATAGTCGAGGAATACGGTGACTGTTGACCGGCGGTACACATGACGCTGCTCCAAATTTTGATGAAGGGTAAAAGTGTGATCTATACATCGCCGGCCAGGGCGAAACCCTGCTTGTTCTTCCCTTGTGTTTACCTCGCGAACTACAGTTATTCGACGAAGTATAATGGATGCCAGAACCCTGGAAATGACTGGGGTCAAACTAATTCCCCTATGGCTTTCGCAAGAGCATCTGACACCTTTCTTGAATATAGAAGTCATTATCACGTGACCCCAGCACAGAGGGATGGTCTCCGTCGTCCACACAAGTTGAAACAGCTGAGTCAAGGCCTCTACTAACGCCTCTCCACCTCCTTTGAAAGGTGCCGGCACCAGATCATCTGGACCAGCAGCCTTATTACGATTGAGAGCCGAGATGCAATTGCGAACTTCAGTCTCAGTGAGTGGTTCCAAATCTACGGACTAGGGTGATACATCACAAGGTTGTGACGGTAACACAATCGAAACAGGAGGTCAGCTGAATTGGCACTCAGTGTTCCGCCCAACGCCCCAACCTTCTGGAGTTATTATGGATAAGTGTGCCATCTGCTTTGATGAAAGCTTCACTGACAGACAGTCGTCTGCGACCAGTAGCACGTATCAGCTTAACAAGGTTGCCGGTGTTTTCTGAAGCAAAGGCGGTTTCCACTTCCCTAACTTTTTCCAATAACCAAGCCTGACAATCAGCCTTTAGACTACGTTTCAGTTTCCTACCAATCTCTTCTAGACTCATTATGTGAACTACCAGGAAAAACCTTCCGTCTGGCTTCTAACAACTCCAGGGATTTCTCTGAGATCCAATGTTTGTTAAACTTATGTACCCCTGTGTCGCATGCTACAGTACCTACTTTTTGAATGGCCTATGCAATGTGAGTCCAGCAGCTATTAAGATCTTCAGAAGAAGTACCACTAAGGCAGCTTTCTAAGCTTGTTTGGTACTTATGCTTCACCGACGGCAAAGCCAGTTTCTCAACAGCCAGTCGTTGCTGTCCGTGAGGTCGTTGTCCAGCAGAAGTAAGAACAAAACGACAACATACCATTGTATGATCTGACTCCATGTACGTGCTCTAATGAGAACGACAGTCTTGAATGCAACCACGCCACCTATAACTAACAGCTATGTAGTTTATTTGAGATCAGGTCTGATTCCGAGCAGGCGGGCGCCAAGTATAGCGATGACGTGCACGATGCCTAAAACTAGTGTTGGCTAAAAATAGTTTATACTTAGCGCACAGCTGCAACAATCGCCCACCCTTTTCTGACCGATGTGACGCTATCCCAAACCTGCCACCTAAACAAGATTCGGCCTCACCAAGGCGGCCGACCTGAGCATTCATACCTCCGGTCAGAACGACTGTATCAGAGCCGCGTGTCAACCGAAGGAGAGAGGCTAGATCCGAGTAAAACGCGTCTTTGACGCCGACGTCACTACAGTCAGTAGGAGCGTAGGGAGACACAATGAATAAATTCCTGATGATCTTGCGTCTGTAGCTGACCTTAACAGATCCTACCAAGCGGACAGCACAGTCTACTGGTAACAGATATCCAGTCTATCAATGAGGCTTCTGCCGTCGTGCTAGACAATGCGGGTGTTGTTATTTCCATACGCTGACTACTGTCATAGATTCTAGTTTCCGAGATACAGCAGACATCGATATGCAACGAGTCTAACGTTCGTAAGAGAGTGGACTGTTGACCTACCTGTTTTCGTGTGCGGACGTTGAAGACACCCATATTAATTCGCATTCTAGGTCTAAGCAAGGGTCGAGGGATGTATGAAGCAGAATTGCAGGAGACGGCAATTACCGGCTCAGTGTTACCACGGTTAGCTATATCTGTTGTGGGACCTGTGGGGTAACTATCCGAAATGGAGGTCGGGAGGGGCCTGAGAACGAAATTTGTTAGGACAGTGGGGGAATGGTCAGCAGTAGCATGTTTTCGCCTATCCACTTTGCTGTATGCAGCGGATTGGGTGACCCAGATTATACTGCCAGACGGCCGATGTCGTATGGAATTACTTGTGTTGTGATTATTCATGGTTGTGTGTGGGTTGAGATACTTTCAGGGCGCCCAGACTTAGACAGGAAAACGATTAGGGTTCTCAACCAAAGCTTCGGGCTCAAAAGCCTATACCGCAAGGCAGCGGGTGGGTGGCAATGTACCAGAACTGGTACATTTTTCGGAAAAAGATGCCAACCTTCTTCCAACCCCCAACCTGGAGGACCAGGAGACTGGTTTGTCAGACTTCTACCTATTGGCCTGCCTGCCATGAGTGACTCTATCGGTGTGGTGGCCACACCGTCAGCGAGATGCGCAAGCCATCACACCGCGTCAGGGTCCAGTCTCGTTGTTTTAAGAAGCAAGTGGTTAGTGCTGATGTCGACTATCGGACACATTTTAATGAAGATGTACTTCTTTTTAACAACCGCTGTAGTCTCAGTGACGGAAAAGAAGTATTCTGTGGACAAACGAAGTGCATAAATGCAGTTGTTATTAAATAAACTCAGATGTTCAGTTTGAATTCAGACTTTTACGTATGTTTCATAGTTCCGTTAGTTTTCGTCGTTGTTCAAACGGCAGTAATCTAACCAATCACAAACAATTTATGCTGTCTGTGCAGCTGGACGTTGTGTATGTTACACATAACGAGCATGATGACGAGGACCAGATTAGAAATCCCTTTGTGTATGTTATCATACGTGTTAGCAAAAGTCGTTTTTGCCGAAGATTCACTTCACGAAGCGTTTCAATTGTTACGTTTTCTATTCATTCTTCCCTTGTTTTATTTGGTTTCCAGAATTCGGCGGCTTCGGCGCTGTCTCTGGCAAAATTGATATCAACATTAAGATCAATCATGAGGGTGAAGTAAACCGTGCGCGGTACATGCCTCAAAATCCTTGTGTGATAGCGACCAAGACCCCAAGTTCGGACGTGCTCGTGTTTGATTACACCAAACATCCGAGCAAACCTGATCCATCCGGTGTGTGCAAACCGGAACTCAGATTACGCGGACATCAGAAAGAAGGCTATGGATTATCGTGGAATCCCAATCTAAATGGCCACTTGTTATCTGCTTCGGATGACCACGTAAGTAAAAAAGTGTGATCTCCGCGTTTGACCATTGCATCCGAAAATGGGAGATTTTTTAACGACATGCAATTAAAGGAGTAGAACTAGTGCATAATTTGGAGAGAATGGAAAACGTCCCTTTAGGTTTACTTAACCTTGAACGTTATAACAATATGTTTGGGAGAGTATTCAAAGAGTGCTTTTGATTTTGGATGTCAACAGTTGTTTTCCATTCTCAATCGGTTATTGTCATAGTGTATCAGCCCAAAGTGTTGGTTCAAAAATTGGTAATGTAAATGTTGTGCAAATCGCAATTCAGGCTTCCGAAGGGCGAAATATACCTTCAAAATGACATTTAAGAATGTCATCAGATTAACGCAACCTAACATTCTTGAGAAGTTGGGCACCAAGTATAGCATTGACGTGCACGATGCCTAAAACTAGTGCTGGCTAAAAATAGCTTATGCTTAGCGCACAGCTGCAACAGTTGCCCACCGTTATCTGACCAATGTGACGCTATTCCAAACCTGCCATCTAAACGACACTCGGCCTCATCAAGACGGTTGACTTGGGCATTCATATCTCTGATCAGAACGACTGTCAGAACCATGTGTCGACCGACGGAGAGCAGCCAGATCCAAGTAAAAGGCGTCCTTGATGCCGGAGTCACTACAGTCGGTTGGGGCATAAGCGGACAATGGAAAGATTCCTAAAGGTTTTGCGTCTGGAGCTGGTTTTAACAGAACCCGCCAAGCGGATGGCACAAAGTCTACTGTTAACAGGAATCCAATCTACCAATGCAGCTGCGGCCGTTGTGCTTAGCACTATGCCTACTCCAACCTGATCTGTAACGGCGGTTGTGGAGTCACCCGAAGTTTGTAACCAGTATCGGGTAGATAATGCGGGTGCTGTTAGTTCCATACGTTGACTACTGTCCTGGGTTATAGTTTCCGAGATACAGCAGTTATCAACATGCAACGAGTCTAACGTTCGTGAGAGAGCAGCCTGTTGACCTACTTGCTTTAGAGTGCGAATATTGAAAGCACATTAATTTGCACTAATTCGCACTTATATTAATTCACAGTCTAAGCAAGAGACGAGGAAGGCCTGATGCTGTGGCGAGAGATGGGACTTACTGGTTCAGTGTTACCATGATTGGTTATATCTATTTTGGGACCTGCTGAGTGATCACGAGAATTAGGGATCGGGAGGGGTCTGAATGCTAAATTTGATAGAACAGTGGGAGAGGGATCAGTAGTAGCATGTTTTCGCCTGTCCACCCTGCTGTATGCAGCGGATAGGGCGACCCAATTTATACTGCGAGACGGCCGATGCAGTGTGGAATTAAAATATTGTGAGTATTCATGGTTGTGTGTGGGCTGGGATATTGCCAGGACGCCCAGACGTTGACAAAGGAACGGCTGGTGTTCTCAACCATTACCTTTATCTCAAAAGCCTGTACCGCAAGACATCGGGTGGGTGGCAGTGTAACAGAACTGGTACATTTTTCGGAAATAGATGCCAACCTTCTTTCATTCCCAAACCTGGGGGACCAGTATACTGTCGTTTGTCAGACCTCTATTTATCGGCCTGCTTGGGATGAGTGACTGTCGGTGTGCTGTCCATACCGTCCAGTTTAGCCCAAGAGGTCATCGATATGCGCAAGCCGTCACACCGTGTCAAGGTCCAGTCTTGTTGTGACTGAGTCTGTCCACTGTGTTTGTTGTTGGTGTTGATGTTACTGTGGTCCCTTTGGTCAAAGAACTGTATCCAGCGTCAGAAACAAGTATAAAACCATGGGGAAAAAAGTTTTAATCGTTTATAAAAACGAATGGAACACACTGAATGATAAAAGAGAGACGGGAAATGAGTGAAGCCGGCTTGCGCTGAAACTGTTACTGATCCATTCTAACTTTTGACTGATACAGAAGCGTTGGATATTGGTAACCTCGGTTTTATTTCAGCAACAAATGCACCGTGCCAAAGGGACTTGAGGATGGTGAACATTGTTTTTTTAAGCATGTCGCATCTTTGACGTTTTTTAAGGTAATCGCCTTTACTTTACTGTTACGAGTTACATGTTTACGAAACCGTTCAGCTGTCTTCTTGAGACTAGAGGACTTGCTTGTAAGTCGCTATTCTGCATCACAACGCGCATACAGTCTCTGCTCTGATAATTATCACAAGGCAGTGAATATCTGACAGCATGTGTTTCCGAATCGCCCTTTCACATTTAATGAAGCCAAATGATGTCTGTGCATATACAACACCGCAGTTGGTTGGTGTCACCCAATTTGTAGCTCCACTAACACATCCTGTATCCAATCTAAACCTGAATGAATGAGATCGGATGGCTTCAGTGGAGGACTTTATAGTCCAGCCTACCATTGCTAGTTAGCCAGAGGAAAGGCCGGTGTGAAAGTTAACGCCATGTCTCGAAAGCTTTACAGAAATTCTTATGTGGTAATTTCCAAGCTATTTAAGTAACCAGCTGTAAAGCGAAAAGTGACACGTTAAAATTGGATATATTATAAAAGAATCAAATATATCTAAAGTTTGGCATGAAATCCGAATGAGGCCACTGTGACGTTTGTTTCTGTAAAGGAGACCGAGTGGCCTACTGAACCACGCTAGTCGTTAGTTGACACAACAATACATACTTACATTTTTTTCTCTGCCCAGATTGACGATGAACCTGACAGTTCTTCACAAAATGACAACTTTATAAGCAAACACGAGTGCACAAAAAACGCTTCCGTACAAAATGGTTGTTTGATGCATTTTATCTCGAATGCGGTGCAACCGGTTAGGCTTACTCGTCTTCTGTGGTCAAGAAATGTGTACTCATTTATTCTTTTACCGAAAATTTCATAATTGAACTGACCTGGAGAAAATCTATGGAAATAATCTACTTTGCGATCCAAACGTGTGCATCCTTCAGCATTACCTCCGTCGCATCGGTACAGCTCAAAGACGGACCTCTACGTTCTGCAACTGGCTTTTGTGGATACTCATTTGTTCATTCGCGCTGAATATCATACATTGGTTGCATCATAAGCCTGGTGTTTGATGGAGTACATGAGTAGCCTTCTACATTGTTGAACATATGTGTGATTGAAGCAGTTGCAAGCACTGCGTTTGCTCATTTGACTGTGTCCGATCATTCTGATGGCAAAAATAATTCTTTTCAGACTGTTTATCCAGTGCCTAAAATCGGTTTTCGAATATTGATCATCTCGAGGCAATTGCCATACAATTTCAGAACCTTGACCACTGTCTCACCATCGTTCTCATTTTTAACTTTGAGCCGTACGCGTGTGTACCGTGACTGAGGCTGTCGTTGGTTTTAACTATAGCCCAGGATGTACAAATGTACGCGAAGGAAAAACTAGACAAAGGCTGAAAGTTTGTGAAAACGAAATAGTCTACAGCCTTACAATCTCATCAATACACCGACATATCCGGCATCATTTCCAACCAGCGGTGTGGATTCGGTCAAGCTTTCCACTCTGACGGACAGCAACTATTGGCCATACTCAGTGGTACGATCATGGCGTTCACAGTTTGTGACCACGTCTGATCGCTTTGTATTTTCCCCTAACCACCAGCAGCCGCAACAAACAAGCGGGGTGCTTCAAATGTCCCTTCAACATATGGAATATGTGACTTAATCATAATAGATTGTTTTTTCCACTACCCCGGCTATTGATAGTTAACTTACCTATTCACCAAGTCCACGCCAGCTGATTGTTGAGTTGTCCACGCAGTCAACTCATTTGATGTAGACTCATTTATGAATTCAGTGGTGATCGAGTGATCATGCGTCCTCCGGACAGATGGTCCACGCGCGCACACCCAACCAAATTCACGTTTTGATAGCAGTCATGCAAAACGCCACCTCTTCACTGGGCGCCTTTTTATAACACTCATCTGGATGTCCGTTTCTTACCTTCATCGCACCCTAATTAATCTGCCAACCAAACATAAAACGAACTTTTTCAGGTATCTTGTCGTTCTTTTGGATTCAGTGAGTATTTTGGAACCAGTTAAAGCCAATGGACTCTGCTGACAGAGGGGAGTTTTGTATCACTTTTTCGTCGGAAGTTACGTGGTGATAACGCGTTGGATAACCATCTTCTGTTCTGTTTATTCGGTTCAAAACGATCGTGTCATCTTTTCAATTTTCCTGATAGACAATCTGCATGTGGGATATCAATGCCACTCCGAAGGAGGGCCGTGTCATCGACGCGAAAACGATCTTCACCGGACATACGAGTGTCGTCGAGGATGTCAGCTGGCATCCACTGCACGAGTCTATTTTCGGTTCGGTTGCCGATGACAAAAAGCTGATGATCTGGGACACACGTAGTGGTTGCACCACGAAACCCAGTCACACCGTCGAGTCACATTTGGCTGAAGTCAACTGTTTGTCGTTCAATCCCTTCAGCGAGTACATATTAGCTACTGGCAGTGCGGATCGCACAGTTGCTCTGTGGGATTTGCGCAGTTTACAAATGAAGTTACACTCGTTCGAGTCTCACAAGGACGAGATATTCCAAGTATGTGGTTTAGTCCGGTATTTCTCTTTCTAATAACTTGTTTTTGCGTAGGCACTCTAAAAGTGCAGTAATTTTCAGATAAAGACCATGTGAAATGCGGTATTTGTTCCAAAATGGCCCTTTTTTGATAGTGGACGATCAAATATTTTATTAAAAATACTGTGTAGCAAACAAGCTCGTTTTCAGTGGTTCATCATCAGGCTAAGTACAATTCGCCGTATCACGCTTCAGCAAAATGGCTAGTGGAGATATTAGAACCGATCAAGTCACGGCTAACTCCTTTAAGCCTAAAGGACACTGTAAACACCACTAAATTATCATATTCGAACGCCCAATCACAGTCACGTGTGAGTAATGCTCGGATTGCCTCAAACAGAAAGGCAGTCGCTGTTCTGTCAACGCTAATCAATCACCCAATGCTTAAGACTTCCCAGTCAGATTGAAATGACAGAGTGTATGGGACTGTATGGGTTACTGATAAGTTGTCTAGAAATTGGTTGATGCAATTGACGATCGAATGCAGATGTTGTCTAGTGTATATCAACCAAATAACCGACTGTTCACTTGCAGTACATTGATAGAATTGTTAATTGCTGGTGAATAGTAGGGGATTTTTGTCTTATGTTGATCGAATATCACTCAAACTTGATCACAGCTGCTGAATTCGCGTAAACGTTTTCAGTCAACAGCTGCGACCGATTGTGAGAGATGTTTAACTCACATATAATTACTCATGAGTAGTATAATTGAAAAATACTGGGTAACGAACAAGCTCGTTTTCAGTGATTCATCATCAAGCTAAATACATCATATTAATATCACACGTTTTACAGGGGAATCATGAATGGGGTAAACTGGCCACCCAGTTAAGGACGGTGAGGCATAAGATTATGTCCCCATCTGAAGCTATTAGAAGTCGCCTGTACAACCCACCTCTGTACGTCCAGAAACATTTTGTTCTGACTTTAGATCTGCCTTGGTCATCCTCTCATCCTGTTAGCCTGTCGAGAACCATTGTTCAAGTGGGTACTTGAAGCAGTATGACATTGAGTTGATCCTGTTTACCCCCTCATGATTCCCCTGTAAAACCTGTGGTATCAATGTGATGTATTTAGCCTGATGATGAATCACTGAAAAGAGCTCGTTCGCTACACAGTATTTTTCATGACTACACTATGAATTTTTACGCGAAATATTTTATTGCTTCATGAAAAGTCACGCATACTTGTCTGTCGATATCTATAGTCGCCTAATTTCGAGTATATTCGTCTCTCACGCATCAGTAGTTCTGGGAGAAGATGGTTATAGGATTGCAACGCATATTGGCATATTGATCGGTGATCTTTGTTCTTCTTTTTGATACTCGAGAATACCTTACGTAGACTGCTGTCCTTAGTATCGAATTTTTCTGCTTACTCCCCTCGATAAATTGTGATATAATTGTACGTATAATTCGAAATGACTTTAATTGTGGAATCTCCCACAAGTGGGCAAAGTATGTTTGATTTCTTAATCCTCGTAAAACAGGTTGTCAATCGTCTGTTGTTTTTGCCGAAGGATCTGATGCACCAAATCACACTTGCTTATGCACGCTATGACGGTTGTTCGATACGTCCAACCGTGGAATTTGCTTCAACAAACAACCATCAAAGTGTTTACTTAAAGTACCCTTGTTAAGAATAGACAGATACTGTTATCACCCTTGTGATTAACGATAATCACAAAATGTCCAGCGCACGACAATACAAATCACGGAACGTAGCACAGAGTTTAGCAATACCCGGAAACCCCAGAATAACACAGAAGACGGTGACCTTTAGCCGAGAATGTATTTGCTCTCAAACTGAAGGTAACAATGCAGACGAGCGTCTGTATGTATATAGTCTTTTGATGGCCTTGAAGAATCCCACTTGAATTGGTGCATTAAAAGTGGGATGGGCCAATCACAGACGCCGGGGAAACGTGCGCCAAAATTGGATTTTGGCACGTTGTGGCGCGAAAAAGTAAGATACAAAAAATCACAATTTATTTTTCGATAATATCTCGAAAAACAAATCATTTTTGGTGAAAATAGACTTTCTCCAACAGATACATATTGTAATTAGTAGCAAGAAGGCAAGCTGGATATCATTTATTTTAGTATTTGTGTGATTGGTACGGTTACCCAGCAGTATCAGAATCTTTCGTTGTTCCTTGGTCTTTTTGTTGTTGAGACTGTTCAGTCGACCATAGAGTACGTAACGCAGCAGCCATACCGTTTACTGTCTACTGCATACTGAATGGTCAGTAACAGAATTATGTTTCCTTTCCAGTCATCCTAGGCTCCAACCTCTTGTCCGTAGCATTCCATCAAAGTCGTTTTTTCTCTGAGCTCTTTAGTCCCTGGCAGTTTAACCTTTTTGTAACCAAAATCCTGTCCGACTGTGGTCGGTAGAACAACATACTGTCACTTTAGCGTAAACGTCTTTCAATGAAAATCATGTTGTGCAATGTTTGCAACTTGTTCATCCATTCACCACCGAAAACACAGGAGACAGTAGTGGACACGCTCGAGAACAAATACGAACGGATGATCTTTCGCTTTTAATTTGAACACCCAATCTTTGTTAACCACATACGTCCCGTCGCCATATGCGATGCGGTCCGAGAGAACTCAGAAGCATTGATGAAACAAAAAATTCCAAGACTGCATTGGCTCGGTTGTTTGTGCGTTGTCAGTATAGCTTGCTTCTGTCCATCAGCAATCACAGCTGGATCAGCTGCAAGTATACCAGCATGATGGTAAGGTAGCTAAATAGCTACAGACACCACCGGTATGTGGTTCCGTTTGCCATTGTAAGTTCTCTTTTTGTCATGTATTTGGATAATCTAATCTCTTTTTTTCAATGCTCTATACTACTTAGTCCATCTTGCTATTGTTATCGCTTTGCAGCTGTGCGGTGTGTCAGTAAATATGAGTGAAGCACTTTCGATCAGTCCTCATTTAGGCAACGATGAACGTTTTCCGTTTTGTTACATCAGACGGCAAAAGCGTTGACACTGGTAGTGCTTGTTAACTTGACGAACCTGTCCATCAGAGCATGCCTCCGCATTTGAAACTCGGTGGAATAACATGAGATATGAGTATTGACTGAATGGTTGTAGGATTATTGGGAAACAAAATGGATTAGAGCAAAAGTATTCTGTCAGCAAACTATAACGTTGGTTACTGATTTACAGGAATTAGCACTACGTTTGAAGGGTCACAGTAATAAGGGGGAAATTCTGCGTAACTGGCACAGACGTCATAAGAGGACTGTACAGCCATTGTGTACGAATGAATGCAATGATGCAGTAAATATACGTATAGAATGCTGAAGCTTTTTAATACGGTGTGTAATCAGACCATTTCCTTTTCCAAGTATTCTGCTGATGCAATTGATCCCCTGAATCATTTGGTAAATTTCATATGGGACATTGGTACGGTTGAGTGACCGAATCTAAACGTGTAATTATTGCGATTCTGGCGCGGCTTTGTAAGTTAGCTGCGTTGGGACATGCCGTTTCTGTTGCTTGCGGGAATCCAGCCGGAACCCAGGGTTTTCACAATTGTGGCTGAATATGGAAGTTGTCACCACAACATTTGGCTTAATACCATTGGGATACATAGTGATGAGTCGGTAGAGCCAGCAAAACGTCTTGAAAGTGGTAAAAATGAGATAGCAGAAAACAGATCACAGACCGCACTAGAATACATACATCAGCAGCGTATTTGTGATAAACCACGTGAAAGAAACATGAAACATTGAGTTCCGTTTATCCAGTCAATCGAAATGACAGGAATAAGTACATTACAAAATGTAAGTATTTCATTTATTCCCATCAGTCGAATACATTAGACGTTAACCTATATATGAGTTGAACGCATTGCAGCAAACTAGTGGAACGAATGAACGCTACATGGGTACATACCGGGATGAGGTAAACGGCTTTAGTTCCACTTTCTGCTACGAATAAGCAAATTGTACTCGTGAAAAAAGGAAGCGTTTGTCTTTTTGCAGAACGCTTCATCTAATTGGCATATTCAAACACATGAAATGCTGTTGATAAGAAAAATAATATCCAACCTGTTGAACAAGTTTTTTTTAAATGTCATAAGAAGTTCAAGCCGATTATCTTTGCCGGGGACATTGGAACCGTTGCTATAATTCTGGTTTGTGCCTATCGCCTAGATATCTTAGACTTTGTGATAAACAGCGGCGTCAAGGGAGAAGCGTGATTTGTCGTACCTGAAATGGCTAATTAGGGTTTGACTTCTACCCGATAGTCGTAGACAATGACAAGACCGATCATCATGAAGCATTGGTTTTATAGGGAGAATAATGAATCATTTACGTCATAGCTAGTCTTCGTTTGGTGAAGTGGACAGGTGTAATGATATCAAACTTAATTTATCCGTTATACAATACAGACGTCGTTTTCTTATCTTGCAGGTACAATGGTCACCTCATCACGAGACAATCCTCGCGAGTTCAGGCACTGACCGTCGTCTGCACGTGTGGGATTTGAGCAAGATTGGTGAAGAGCAGACGGCCGAGGATGCGGAGGACGGCCCACCGGAGTTGCTATTTATTCACGGTGGTCACACTGCTAAAATCTCCGATTTCTCATGGAATCCGAATGATGCTTGGGTTATTTGTTCTGTTTCGGAGGATAATATTCTACAAGTCTGGCAGATGGTCAGTTCTGAGTGAAGTGTAGTGCATTGTTGATTTCATTTGTGGTCCAGTTTCGAGAGTTCGTGGCGCACTGGTTTAGTGACCAGTCATATCATGTTAACTGTGGTGACCTATCATCAAATATTGTTTTATTGGAATGAATTGACGTGGAAAACTGACGGTGGTGTCGCTATATCATGTGAAGTATGTCAAGACGTTTTGCTATGTTGTTGCAGTTGGTATTACGAAATAGACTGTTTGATTGTAATCATATTCGAACCATCTCCACAATTTCCAGTGAGATGAAAGAGGGATAAGAAAATTTATCTTCAATGCGCAGAATGGAACCGTATTTCTTAATACGAGTTTCTTTGGTATGCCGAATAAGAAGCGAATGGGTTTTCTTGTAGGTGACCTTGAACGCTGTAACGTCCTCAAAATTCGTTGCACTAGTCAAGAATGCTGCTCCCTTTCATTACGCTGACAGTGGTGAAAAATGAAACGCCAGTAGACAATACTTTATTTGTCGGTTTGTTTTCAGAAAGCTGTTGTGAAAGTCGGCGAAACGTGTCATGGCATTACTCGTGTAATTTAGCGTTACTGCCACTTATTCCTTCAACGTTAACTATATTCAAATTGTATATTCGAATTCGGTTTAGTTTACTTAATTGGATCTTCATCCGAAGAGTGTCACATTATCCAACCCATTTCTGCTACAAAGACAACACATACAGTCTAAAAAATCTCCATTTTACCAGCATGTTTATCCACGAAATGAACCACATATTACTTTTTGTTTTCTCACAGGCGGAAAATATTTATAACGACGAAGATTTACCCCTTAATCTGGAAAATGAGTGAAACAGGATGCATCACTGTATGTTTTACATTGCTGTTGACTGCACCATTTGTAGTCCGTCCTGCCGGAGTCATCCTGTCACATCTGTTCTATTCTCTCAAAATCTAAGGCATTTCTATTATGTATTCATCATTTCATCTATACGAACCCGACATTTTTCTAAAGACAAAATCCTTTTACATATGTAGTTCGTTTTTTTTTTTTACCGAATTCCCTATGAATCCTCGTTAAAACATGTTGTTTTGCACGGTACCACATCCCGCTATGACATTTCTCTGAACGTGTTCAAACAGTTATCAAGCCCATTCATTTTGGACATGATGGTCTGTAGCATTCATTCCCGAGCATCAACTCTCGGTTGGACGGTCAACGAGAATACAGTTTTGGATTGTAAGTGGCTTTGTTTGCTGTTTCGAACGATCATCTAAGGTTGTCTCTTCTTCAGATTGAAAATGGGTCATTCATCTCACACGCGAAGTGACGTCTACTATTTGAAATGATTTTCGTTCAACGTGATACGTCTTATTTTATCATGCGGGACCTTCAGTATATACAGTGGTAAGGCTGTGCGATGAATTTTTGGCACTGAGGTTTAGACAACATCGTTCACCCAGTCGATTTCTTAGTAAGACGTACTGAAACCGTCTCATGGTAAGCTATGAATGATAGGTCTTGTTCGTCTCCTGTGCTGATGTCTCGTAACTTCCCTAAACCCTGGTGTTAGAGGGAATGATGTATCCTGGTGTAGATAGACCCAACGGTGGGTCTGGCGGCTTGAATAACTGTCTGGCTATGAAATAACGACGATTAATCAAACAACAGTGAAAACCACAAGGAAAATTGTCCTCATTTATCAGGAGCTGCAAACTTTCTATCGCAAGTTTCTTTGGTATGTTAGTGAAAAGCGACGTAACGTCGAAAGAAACCAGTGCATCGTCTTTGTCCAATACCAGGATCTTAATCCGTCTCAAGAAGTCAGGCGAGCTGTTTGCGTCGTGATTATCGTGGGGTAAACATGGCCAGAGAATACGAAAAAGGAAATTTGCCAATTGGTAGTTCGGGGCCATCCTGGATGCAACGATTGGTCCTCAGTGGTACTTGATCCTTGTGGACCTTTGGTTGCCAGTATGATCGTGGCACTGGTCCCTCAGTAGGTCTAAGGTATTTAGCCTGTTCTGTAAGTGATTTCTTTTTCTTGAGACCTGTGACAGTTTTTGGGTGTTTGGGCCTCTCAGCTTTTTTTTGATATCTCCTGTGACATGCTCGTACATTGCAGGGTCTTTTAAAAGGTCGTCTATTCAATACGGCTATAGCGTTCCATTTGTCTGTGGGTAGGATGACA
>JTDE01004174.1:12361-22395 GCA_014338405.1 Paragonimus skrjabini miyazakii
TTGTATATCCATTTGTTGCTTTGTATCGCATGTAATTATCTGTCATGATCGCGCACATTCGAGCGTGTTTCTCACAAATGCGTTGAGAAATATATATTATTATTATTAAAATGCTTCTTATGAAAATGCATAAGTACAATCACAACACCCGCCATTAATATTTTCAATCTTCGCGAACAATTAAAGACAAACCAAGTAAAGGTGGGTTGAAATAAATCTTCCGACGATTGTGACCATTTCTGCCTCAGAAACTGATGATTTCCAACTTTTTGAGCGATACCACCGAAGTGTTGTCAGATATTAACGGAACTCTTGTAAGTTCACTGTTTTACGACAGATTTCACTCCCTACGGATAATTTCCATTACGCAAAAGACCACTGTAGTGAAATTTTCGAAAATGACGGGCTCACCAATTGTTGGAATTAGTCCAACAGATTAATGCCCAGCCTGTAGTCACTATCGAAAACCAATCGGCAATTAAAAACAAGGACTCAGCTCGTGAATTGTTGTGTATTTGTATCGACCCTGGAAAGTAGAGTGCACATAAAAAACACGTCAAGCTAGCGAGGTACCGAACAAGTTGTGATTGTAGCCCCAGTACAGATACTACAAAAGGGGTAGCTTGACTAAAACAAAAGTAGGTAAAAACCAAGATCATCAAAAACGTACATGTGAAAACGACTATCAGAAACATCATTTATTATAATCGCTACAATCAGTACCACTCCCGTAGACAAGTAACGTTCCTCGCCGGGGATCCCATGTGCCCGAAAACAGCGTTCCGTACCCAGAACACCCTACTCCCTCTATCTGTAGGCACAATCGTTTTGGTAGGGAGCTTCGCGAAACTGTACGCTTTGCTGAGTATGCTAACGTTTCTTATTTTTGGAAATGACGTTGTCAACATAACATGCGCACACTTGTACAAAAAGCAAAACAATCGTTTGTTTTGACTCTAATGCCTATGCAGTTATCTCGCGTTACCGGGTCCGCAACCCAAACGGCACTGTTCTGGACCAGGTTTGTTCATATGCTACTCCTCTTCTTTCGGTCGCTGTCGTATTGGTATCCATCTATGTTAACAGGATCACCACAATATACACAGGCACCCCCACATTAACATTCATCTTCCATCTTGGCCGCTTCGTATTGCACCTCGGAACAAGGGGGAAGTCCGTCTGTGGTAAAGCCGTCCTAGCTTTCGCGATGGACTGGTGCATGAAAACTATAATGGTCTTGAAAATAAGGCTGCCAGTCTTGAGACTAACATCCTGCAGCTTCGCCAATCCCCGATGCAATATTTTGTATACCGGTTGGAATGGATTGGTAACAGTGACAGTTACCTCTCGGTGAAACATGCTGCTCTTAGGCTAATTGTATTCCGCAAGCCACCGTCGGTGAAAGGTGTGGCTAGTTTACGTCATTCCTTATCTATCGTTCAGACGATACTTTCGTTTGCCAAGAAGCACTTCAGGCCACCATCTCGATCTAACCGACAGCTATCTAAATAGCACGTACAGGAGGTTTTTTGGCGCAAACCAAATCTCGTTACTGAGTGGGACGACTGTTGTTTACTTTCTCGCATACGTACTACAACTATCGTTAGGTTTCATTATCGGTAGTTATCAGTAGGTTTTTCGATTTGTCGCCTACCTATCTTCACTCTGTAGATCCCCACCTCATCGTTTCTCAAATTTAATGAATTTTATAAGCAAAAAATATTGGAGACATGTCCGAGTAAGCCGGCTGCTGTATATATATTACACTTTCAGTCTATCGCCAATGTGGGCACCCGGCTGCTCGCCAAGTACCACTTCACAGTCATATCCGGAAAGGGAAATCCTGGGAACCAACTCGTCAAACTTCTTACAACCTTATATCACATATAAGAGTTGTATATAATACAATATATTGGATTCATTATCAAACTGCTGATTGTGATTTATTCAGGGAATGAATTCGTTAGCCTGGTCCAGCTGACCTGACCCACAAAAAGGGGCCATTCCAACCTGATTCACTTAAACTATGCAATACGTCCAAGTATGCAGTATTGGATCACACTAATAGAGGCTTTAACCTCGTTCAATTAAGCTATGAATAACGTTCGAGTTTGCAGTATAGGTTCACACTAGTACCTGCTCTACCCGACTGACTTAAGTTAGGGTCACCGTTTGAGTATGCAGTATATGTACTCTCTAGTAGCTGCTCCCTTCAAACCACTCTTACCATGAATAATTTGGCGTGCGAACACATGTGCGAAGTGATGGAAACTTGTATTTGAAGCGTTTGAGGGTACAATGTAATCACCGTTTTTGATTCCGATGACTGTCATATTGAATGGAATATTGTTCCGCACCGCGATAGATACTGGGCATTATAAACAGCATAGTGTGACTGGCTGAGGGGGATATCTCCCGGTGGACGGCAGACAGCTTGACTTCATCTGTTTCCGTATATTGTTCCGTACGAACGACACGAGTAGCGACTGTAATAAATGATATTTTTGGTAGTCGCAATTACGTGTACATTCTTCGTGACCTTGGCTTTTACCTACTTTTGTTTTAGTCAAGCTACCCCTTTTGTAATATCCGTACTGGGGCTACAATCACAACTCGCTTCGTGCCTCGCTAGCTTGACGTGTTTTCTCTGTGCACTCTACTTTCCAGGGTAGATACATTTTTCCGAATGAAATTACGTCAAATAACGTCAAAATTCTTCGAAGATGAACTTGCACGTATTTCCCGCCTGACCTTGAAATATTTGAAACGTCGTCTTTACCTAACCTTGTAAAAGGTAAATTAATGTAACATCTCATTTTTTGGACTGAATCCGTGGAACAGACGAACTACCTTCTTTCATTATGTGTGAATCGAACGTTGTAAACTTTGACTATTTCTCCTTTGATTACGTCTTTTTTTGTCGGCAGATTTCATGTTTGTCTTGTATATCCATTTGTTGCTTTGTATCGCATGTAATTATCTGTCATGATCGCGCACATTCGAGCGTGTTTCTCACAAATGCGTTGAGAAATATATTATTATTATTAATATTATTATTATTACTATTATTAAATACACAAGGTTCCACGCGCTGAGTCCTTGTTTTTCATTGTCGATCGGTTTTCGATAGTGACTACAGACGGGGCATTGAACTGTTGAACAAGTTTCAACACACACGACCTCAATCTAGATCAAAACAATGCAGCGAAGTGAATAGAATTTACTTCGGAAGGTATTCGATGGTAGAATGTGTCATGGCACCCTTTTCTTACGCTGTTCCATATGCACCGAAGATGGAAACAACCATATGATCTGAAGATAGCCCCGGTCTGCCTGATGTACGATATGTAAAATCCTTCCCAAAATCTTAGCTCACATCGTACATAAGACCTTAAGGATCTTTGCCTGCCGTCTGCTTGATGCTTGCGATCACATTTGTTCCTTTGCATGCATGTCGGCCTAAGCGCGTCAAGGACGCTACACATTCAAGACTTCCGACTTGCTCGCGCGCTCGGCGGTCGGATCCTTAGCCTCCCTAGCTACTTCGCTTGTCGGTGTCGTTTGGCACTGATCGAGACCACCTGTGGTTATGGCATAATATATTTTTGGTCTCCATACTTATCGGTATTTTTACTTCGCGTCTGGTATTGCTGCGTACACCCGAGTCAGTGTTTATTTAGTGCAAATGCGCACCAATATAGCCCCAATTCCAACCACTTCTATTAGCAACGGTCCACCAACCAGTATTTACCTGAATTCTTGCGAACAAGAAATAGTGTAAATACCGTATAGACAATGAAGCTGGAAATGTTGTGATACATGTTTCACTATCAAATGTGTTAGTGTTCTTGTTGAAATTCAATGTCAACACTCTCTGGTCGTATATTTCCATCCCGATCATATCTTTAAAACGCCGCAAAATGAAGCACCCTCGGGCTACAGGATGACGTATTTCATTTTGAAAATGGCGGCGAGCGCATTTATAAGACTTGAAAATGTGAGCTAACACCAATAACGGGTTGTTTTCGCGAAAATCGTGGAAAAATTTTTCGTCACCCAACCAGTACTTTTGGGACTTTTTCGATGTACTTCAATTTTTTCATTAACGCCGTTCATTTAAAATTGATGTGCTGTAAGAACCTGACCTGAAATTCCGATTTTGTAATATCAGGAAATATTTAATAATCGAGGATTCTCTCCAAAAGGACAGTTTTACCTTTCGAACGACCTTAAAGGCGAATACAGTGAAACGGACAGTTGGTGAAAGATTTAGAGGCGCATCCATATTAACGCCTGTGGTAAGAAAGATTTATCGCGCGCGCAATTTGAATGATCGTGCCAGTCCTTGCAAGAAAGGCTCACGATCGCTACCAAAAAGATTTCTGTGGTAAGATGAAGAAGGATCGACGAGCAGGCAATAAATGAAGACAGGGTATATGGTCACCGGCTTTCTATAAGATGCATAACAGTCGCCAAACTCCCAATGTAGGTAGCCAATTTATCAATAGTGTTTAAGCCATCTACAGCTTTCATCGTCCACAGTTCACATGCGCTGTGCCACACCTGCAGCATTAATGAATGGGAAAATACGGGTGTACACATCGTGGTTTCTAACTTCATCTTCTTGCGGCAGCCTTATGGGCTATTCCGGAAGCTATTATGTGCTGCAAGTGGAGATGTACATGTGTGAAAATATTGTAAGAAACAAATGCTCAACTGATACACGACAGGGAAGTGGTAGCCGCAACTTCGCTTGCTTGCCAATAGTTGCGCCTTGCTGTACTGTTGAGGACTCCGACTGTGAGGAACTGGTGATGAACGAGCAGAAGGGAAAATAATCGTTGGGAAAGTGCAGTCTTTAGATTAATGCCTTCGTACTAGGTTTTGGTTTTATCACGTTTCGGAGACAAACTTGGCAGTGTCTGTTTTCAGGCATACCTATTCAAAACATCTGTTGGACCAACATTCATCAAAATGGTCGCTAACGGAAGGGGTCTAATATAGTGTTGATCTTCCGGAGTATGACTTCGAAAGGCTTACATACAATTTTAGAGAGTCTGTAGTTAATAATGTCACATTGGACGCCTTCATCGGCGCTGTGGACAATTTTGTCAAAGTGGTTTAACAACGGACGCAATCGATCAGGCTGTCGTACCGGCAGGAAACAAAAATTCGTATCACAATTTTACAACTTTTCAAGTCGAGATTTTGTTGTCAGTACAGTGTTCTTTTGTTTCCACTGACATCTTCCTCCGTAGCAAGTAGGAAAACTAGTAATAACTACTTATTCTGAAGGGCTATTATATCGGCGTCAACCAACTGAACTTCCCAGTACGACTGTTCGGTGTGTATGGTTTGACCACTTCGGATCGATACTTCGGCCACGAGTAAACATGCTTTTTTGCACATGTTCACTTCCGTTGGGTCCCACATTCAAAGACAATCGGCCGTGTGTACACGATCCACCGCGTAGTCTACTCCACGGTGATCTAGTCAAGCCCCTTTTGTTCGTACACTATAAAAGCCTGGCCGGATTAGACCGGTTGTCCGGGAATCAGAGTGAGGCGTACGACCGCACTCCACACCAAGTTCTGGTTGCCGGGATTAGCCAAGAGCCCAAGTCCAATTCAACTTGCACAGGACGAGGTGGCTGTTGCCAATCGAGCGTCCAGAATATTTGTACCGGAATGCCAGAGAGTAGCATCCGGAGCTGCAGTTTGAAGAGGGATTTACATATTTTTTGGGTTCCATTTTCCAATTTTAGTGCCCGTCTTGATTACTGAGTAATTTATGTAGGCAGGAGAAATATAACCGGAAGGAGAAAGAAAGAAAAATAATCGCGAACCCCCAATGACTGTCTTACTAAATGATATTTAGGGTAAGCTTTCTTCACACCACTAGTACGAGGGACCTCCATTATGACAAGCAGGACAGACAGGCACGCACTTGATTGGGCATCAGATAACCCTCCAGGTACTACTTTACCTCCATCCCTCCTTGAGTGGGATCACCCAAATTGCACATTCCTGTAGATATGCTGTCATAGACGTATTTGGCCTGCATCTTCCCATGACAGTGCAGAGCACTCTATCAACTGAGGAGACTTCCATTAAACAGCAGTTGACTGTCAACCCGTTACCTGATAACAAAAAAGTGTAAAGAGGAATTAGTCACCTGCAAGTCACATTTTTATAGTCGAACCTCCCTAGGCCTGACTCTATCTCTGAGACAAACCAAGATCCACCAGTCATAGCTAGTTTTGACTCTGCATCCCGTTTTTGTTATTTTGACGACACTTAGTTGGGGTTTCACTTTTTGATGCGTTTCGTTTCGTTTCTGTGACTGACATTTTTAATTCACGTTGATTCGGCCCCTCTGTCACATCGGGAAACAACCTGGGACTCAGCATTGAGGTGGAGTGTAGCTGGTGAAAAAAGAACTGTTTCAATCCACGACCCCTGTATGTACGGCGGCATGGGAGTAAATGCATGTTGCTCTAGTTGCCACTGGTGGTATCATCTCCCCCTGTTTGCAAGCGACGATGTTTAAACGCTTTAACAGTTTAGTCTCTGATCAGAGGTTTCCAATTAGCGCCAAGCAGACATCACAATCATATGAAAATGCCACGGTTATGTGAGACCGGAAGACAGGAAAGTGTGTAACGAGATAAAAGGTACACAGGTTGATGGACTATCGTTTTGGAAAATGCGCCAATACCAACACCCATAAAATAATGGGGTGATGCCGTCAGGCGACCCCTAACTGTCGACCCTAAAAAAACTTATGCTCCCCCACTCCGTATATTACACAGGAAGATTTGACTATATGTATACATATACGTCTATGTTACATTATCTATGGCTCGTAAGTATGCTTAAGTGGTTAATCTATCATAGAACATGTAATCTAAAACACTAGCTGCGCGTCAGAAATACTTTAACAACCGTTAAAGATCTGTTTTGTAAAACAAAAATGCAAGACAAGAAACAGCCGTCACGCTGCCACACTCCTCTATGTTACCACTACCTACCAAGTTTTGTCCGTTATGCTAAGGAGGATCTAGAAAGATTTCCTGCCATACCCCATCCAGCCGCATTTTGAATTAAATCACAATTTTGCTGTGAACTACTTCACACGGAAGAAATGGCTGAAGAGGTTTGCTCGTACGTCTAAACGAGCCCTGCTTTTCCTTGACCGGAGACTATGACCTCCGGTGATGACGTCTTGACCCACTTGTTCAAACGAATATGTGGTCTTTACGTTGCCTATGCCTCTCAGAATTCTGAAAGTCTCAATAAGATCACCATTCATCCTTCTTTCCACGAAGTAAAATGTGTGACTTTTTAATCCGTCCTGATAGAGTTCGCCCTTGAATCCTATTATCATTAGAGTTACGAGTGGTTGAGCTCTTTTAATGCACTAGATATCTTTACGTAAGTAGGGTGCCCACACCTGCACGCCATACTACAGATGAGGCCAAACTATGGCTTTGTATAATGGCAGGAATACTTCTGGTTGTCTGTTAGAGAAAACTCCCTTAAGCTTTAACAGCTCACTGCGGGCTCTGTGTGCAGCTGCTGTGCACCGAGTTGAGGGATCGAAGTCGTTCTCGAGCAATACTTCCAGGTCTCAGGCATTTACTATATGTTCACTGATGAATGGGCCCTGCGAAGCGGGTTCTTCTAGAGGTTCAGAGCTTCCAGTTACCACTTGACATTTGGCGGCACTTAATCGAAGATCCCACTCAATGGACCATTCGGCTACTGCCATGAGATCCGGCAACTCGGTTTATTGCTTTCCCAATTTTGAAATCATCTGCAAATACGAAGCATGGGTTACTAAGTCCACCCACTAGATCTTTGACGAACATTAGGAACTGGAAAGGACACAAAACGGAGTTTGCCGAGCACTTACCAGATTGTGGTATAACATGATCAGGTGTGTTTCTAGTTGATAAGCCAAGGGTTTCAATTGGGTAAGCCCAGAAGCATTATATTGGCTTTTCTGGGGTGTGCTGGCTGTGTAACAGGCAAGCCAGACGTTCCGGTTTCCTGTGCCCGTTACACCCGTAAACCAAATTTGAGCAACGTGGAGACACCGGGGGAGAGCGTTCTTCCAAAATAAAGGTTCCAAAGACAATCATGCGAAAGGATACAATAAAAACACGCGTGAGCCAAAGGCCCAGTAAAACATGAACATGACCTATACAATCGAAAACGAAAGTGGCGCCAACAACACGGCAGCTCGGGGCATTACAGCTGGGTAGGTCTTTTTTGCCGCCCATGGACCGATATTCTTATGTATTCTCCTTCAAATCTGATTCAAGTGGGGCTGAGCTACAGGTCAAAACTTCTGGATTCTGCACCAGACTCAATATGTCCTTTGAAGTAACACGAATGTTTTGGTTGTTATAGCATCTAAACGTAGCCAGCGCTTATTACAAATATTTTGTGTCCGTTAATTTACCATAAATGTTGGATAAGGGTTATTCATTATTCATTTTGAGATATTTTGCTGCAGATCAGATATTAAAATACCTTAATGGAAGTTTTGCGCAACACGGCGGAAGAGAAAAAAGTGACAATGAAAGAAAAGCTTCCAAACAAATTCGCGAGCGCAGAAAATTTGGAATTGTAGCCAACTTGGGTTACTGTAGATATGAATTAGGTAGAATTTTTAGTTTTAGTTTTCGAATACGTTACTAGTTAGGAAGACAGTAGAAGAAGCTGGCTTTGTGATAAAGAACGAGGAAGACTTATCCGACGCGTGAGTAATGTGCATAATGGTTATTATTTTTAATAAGATTTTTGATATGGACAGACAACTTCTTGCCTCTTGAGAAAATAATGAACCTAAAGCATTACCAAAGAATCAATCACTTCCCTGGGATGATCGAGATATGTCGGAAGGATTTCTTGGCGAAAAATTGTATACGGTGGGTTGTGAAATGTTACGTACGCACTGTTGCGCTTGACCGTAGTGGTCTTTACACCTTCTAAACTCAGTAACGATACACTACGGGAGTTATGGGGGATTTCGCACTCGGAGCACAAATGTGTTTTGAGAGTGCGACAGCTGCGATCAGTTGTGCGTAATGTTCAATCTATGTGAAAATCAAAGTCCCCTACTACTCATCAGTAACCAAATACCGTTCAAAAAGCCAGTGATTTCCTTGATTTCAACTTGGAGAGAAGTCTAGGCCGAGGGGTCATCAATTGGAGTTAACAGACATATATGTCTGTTACTGCAGCAACCGTGCCTCTTCTCGAGGCGATCGGGCAATCTGATCATTACTCACAAGCGAAAGTGTTTGAGTGCTACAGATGTATCCACATCTGCCTTGGCGATAATTTCAGCAACATATTCCCAAGAAACGGTAAACCGTATATTTCTGCCGTGAACTCTGAAGGTTTGTCATAGTGAACAGATAAGCTGAAAGAGCCACGTGGCATGACCATGATAGACAGGCATTCTGAGTTTAGAAAGAAAAGTTTTTGAGGTTCTCCAGAGTTCCATGTTCAATCGCTACTAGAATATTTTAATTCAGTGATCTGCTAAGGACTTGAGATTAAAACGAAATTGTAGCGACATGAGCAGCTTGCAGTGACAAAGATAGTATTGTGTCGTTGAAATGTTACGAGCAAATAGTATTTCCAAATCCTTGACCTTCACCTACTCGATTTTTGCTAACCTAGCTGAGATCTAATTCTTGATCGGTTTCTCTTTCCAGTCTTCAGTTGTTCGTTGAGCTTGGTATTAAGGTTACAAATGTTTCGTCACCAAAGGAGATAATTTAGTGCACGGCGCACTAAGTCGTCTTCCCCAGGTACGAATTAACCAGACGCGAAATAGAAAAGGCCGTTGAGAGAAGAGACCGAATATTTATTACTCGAAATATACAATGAGTCTCTTATAGCGCTAGAAATGGTACCGACACGTAAGTTAGCTAGAGAGGCTAGAGACCGGCCTTCGACGAGCGACTAAACCGGATGTGTGTGACACGTTTGCGTTTGGGTCCGCGCCGTAGTCACATG